>VMDO01009387.1:6563-77655 GCA_007922755.1 Pedetes capensis | reverse complement strand
GTGCATAGGGTTTTCAATGGCAGATTGATTTTTGGGAGGGGGTTGCCAGGTCCTTCTCCCAAGCCTACAGCTTCTGGTGTTCCCAGGCGGTCTCCCATCCAGGTACTAACCAGGCCCGACCCTGCTTAGCTTCCGAGATCTGACGGGATCGGATGCCACAGGGCTACCGCTGCAGGCATATATATATATATATATATATATATATATATATATGTGCACACACATATGGCGGGGCTGGGATTTAGCTCAGTTGATAGAGCGCTGCTCTGCATTCTCTGAGGTGCCGAGTTCGATTCCCAGCACCGCAAAAATGGGAGAAGGATGTGGCAACCCACTCCCAAGGCAATCCTAAAACAATCTGCCATTGAAAACCCTGTGAGGGTCACTATGAGTCGGACACGACTCGACAGCACCTAAAAACAACAACATATATATATGGCAGCCAAGTTGAGAACTGCAGGGTCACAGAAAGAATATGGTAAAGTACTGGCGGGAACGGCCTGCAGCCATAGCCCTGTGGCATCCAATCCCATCAGATCTCGGGAGCTAAGCAGGGTCGGGCCTGGTTAGTACCTGGATGGGAGACCGCCTGGGAACACCAGAAGCTGTAGGCTTGGGAGAAGGACCTGGCAACCCCCTCCCAAAAATCAATCTGCCATTGAAAACCCTATGCACAGCAGAGAAGCACTGACAATACTGTTTACCCTGTTGTACAGAGGGTCACTATGAGTCGGATCCCGATTCAACCGGCACCTAACAACAACAAAGTTTCCAATTCACAATTAGACCCAGTTCTGCCATTTGTTTACACATGATTTTGAGAAAAATCTTGGTTTCAGTATTTTCTTCAATTGGAATGAAACAAAAGAAAGAGCATAAGAAGGTATATCACTGCAGGGATGGAAGTATAGCTCACTGGTGGAACATATGCTTAGCAAACAAGAGGTCTTGGATTCAATCCCCAGCACCAAAAGAAAAACACAAAACAAAGAAAATATATCACTACTATTTATTACAGTGGCCACATACCAGTAGCAAGAGTGCTCTGACAATGGAGAAGTGTGACTGAGGTTTAAATGTCAAAATTAAATTAAAATACTTAACTCCTCATAAGTTGGAGGGTTTTGTTTTGCTTTGTTTGATGACAAGCACAATTTTGCCCACTCTGGGAATGAGACTTATTCCATTCTCTAGGTAACCCAGTTTACCCTATTTACAGAACTTTAGTAAACTGCCTCCAAATGATGAAAGAACAAGTGTTTCATATGTTCAAACTTTTTGTTTTGAACAAAGTACCTCCAAACATTTTAAGAATTGATTAAGCACACCAGTATTTGGTATATGACTCAATTTTAAAGCAAAAAGAAATAAATGGTAAAAATTGCACACATTTAGCTTGTGCCTAAAGTAGGTACCGTAAAAATGCTGAAAATGGCTGTGGTAACTCAGTATGACTGGTGGATGATCAGAGGGTATGCATACTATCAAAGCAATGGGCATCAGTCAAAAGACATTGTGTTGCCCCTGTTGACTATAACACAAGTAGAATAATGTACCTAATATTATGCATAGGCAATTAGTTCAAATTAACATCATATTAAAATGTATTTCATTCAGTCTTTTCCCATTTTCTACTTTGAAAAGCCAATCAGGTCTGTTGAACACTTAGGAACACAAATACCCATAAAGATTTTCTCCTTTCCAAACCAAACAAATTCAGTTGAACTAAAGAATTAGCCAGCTGCTTCCCATTGGCATATTGGGGGAAATGAGGAAAAAGAAAAACAGTTATTACTCTCTCTGCAAAGCTATCCAAATTTATCTCATGTCTTGCCTAGTGGAAATGTGAAAAGTTTTGAGGTTCTGGCATTAAACCTGGCAACCTAATACTTGGGAAGGATATCTGAAATTTTGCTACATTCAAGTATCAAGCCATCTGTATTAGTTTGCTAGGGCTGCAGTAACAAAGTACCACAGACTGGGTAGGTTAAACACAGAAATTAATATTCTCACAGTTCTCTAGGCTAGAAGATGTTTGAGTTCAAGATGTTAGTAGGGTTGGTTCCTTCTAAGAGCTATGAGAGGGGGATGTGTTTCAGACCTTTCTCCTTGTCTTATAAATAGTTGTCTTCTCCCAGTGTCTTCACATTGTCTTCATTCTACATCACTCTTGTCCAAATTTCCTGTTCTTTCAAGGAAGCCAGTTATATTGACTAGGGCTCACCTTAATGACCTTGTTTTAATTTAATCACCTCTGTAAAAACCCTATTTCCAAATACAGTTACGTTCTTAGGTACGGGGGTTTAGGATGTCAACACAAATCAGCCCATACAGCACCAAAGCTACAATCAAGTAGGATCCCACAATTAATATGGCTCTTCTTCTCTTATATTAAACATGCTTAAATATCATCCACTTATTCATAAACTATTAAATGTCTACTATGTCCTAGAGGTTAGATTTACAAAAATGAATATGACATATTAGCTGACTTAAGGGATTCAAGCCTATTACGGAACACAAGTAAATCTAAAACACAGCAGAAATGACTGTCCCTTAATCCCTTTTGAAATAAATCAAGGTAAATCAAGGTATAAACAATCAAAAAATAAAAATATGAAAATAAATGCTGTGAAGAAAAGGAAAAGGAATGTAAAACAGAACCCAAAGCAAATATTGTTTCATTTTGCTATCATTCGCCCTCTTTCCTCTTCCTTTCCTAAAATATACTTTCCAAATCACAGCTCTATTTAATTACTTAAAGCTTTTTGCATTCTAAGTGGCAGTTTCCCTGCTGCAATACTGGGGACAAAGGAAGAGAGAAAATGACAAGAGAACCAAATTCCAATTAACTTATAGGTTGATGGTATAGTGTGAGTCATTATCCTTCAATATGCTGGAATGAGACTCTCAACCATTAAAGAAGTCTGCCAATACAGACCCAGATGTTAGATAGAAAATGGTGGAGCAAAGGGGAGGTGTGAAGAGAAAATGCAACTAAACACCACTAATGATGGTAATGCCTATTAATTAAGGCATAATAATACAAGCAACAGATCTGGGCTGGCAAGGTGGCTCAGTGGTAGAGCACTTGCCTGGCATGTGTGAGACCATGGGTTCAATTCTCAACACAATCAATAAGTAAATAAATAAGTAGCAATAAAAGAACCTTGGCAGATCTCATTAATATCATTGTCTTCCTGGTTTAAAAAATTATAGTAACCAAGCAGAAATAAATAGTTCAGTATGATCATATTGGTTGTAAACTCAAGTTCTCTAAAGGAGCCACATCTGTGTTAAAGATTCTGCAGACTGAGTGGATAACTAGAACTTTAAGATTATGGAGAGATAGAATGTTGCAGAACAAGAGCCAAAATTATCTTTGGGCTATCTTTAGTCATCTTAATACACATTGATTATCAACCTCTGTATATGACCTAACATCCTTGTGAGGATTACGTAAAACTTTTGGGATGTATTATTTAGCAGACCATCAGCTTCCACTAACTCTAAAGCTAAGAATGTTATAACATCTAAAACCTATAGAAGAGGTTTCCCTGCTTTGCTATAACTCACCTAACTGATGTCTTGGCCAATGAATTTGGTAAATGCATTAATTTGTGACTTTCTTTTGTTCTATGGCTACAAAAGTTCATGTAAACTCTTCCACAGTGGAATATGTCACTCAGGGATATCTGAATTGTGTTCCTGGGCCATGGTCACTCATATGTGGCTCAGAATAAACTACCTCTTATTCTCTTTGGAACAAGAGCTGTGCTTTGCACCAACAGTTTTTAGTGATCAAACATGGGACCGCAAGAACAATCCACTTTCACCAGAGGAGTCACCCAGATCAGCGCCAGGTACCAGCACAGGCCATTTGTGCCATTTTGCCTCTTTGGGTAGATATTGGTGAGTTCATTCTGGGTCCAGGACCTCCCTTTCTTTTGGTTGATGGTCCATTGAAGTTTATTCTGAACTGGTTGTTAGACATCCTTTAGTTGTTTCATATCATCTAGTCAGAGCATCAGTCAGAACCTTTGCTTGCTAGCATTCAGCCTTATTTTTTCTCTAGCCACACCTCCAACATCTGTTCTTTTTTTTTTCTGTCTTTTTCTCCTGATCATTGCACCTTGCCCTTTTTAGCATAGAAATTCTATGAGCGTCTGATCATAAAGATGCCCAAGATAAGACGCACTTGTTCTCTCCAACTCAAAAGTGTGAAAGGGAATAGTCTCATAGAGAAGCCCCCAAACAATATACCTTGTTGCTAGGTTACAAGGAACCTTATTGGCTCACCTGGGAAGACATAGTGTCTTGAGCCTCCTCGTGTTCCTAATAAACATCCAGGACAAACTCATGACAGGGTGGGAGGAACTGACTTTAGGGTGACACTCAAAGGAGCACATCCCATAAGCTATACATAAATCTGATCCAAAACACAAATCCCACAAGCTAGCATAGAAGGTTGCGATTTTCAGGAGAGAAGACACTAAAAATGGAAAATAGAAATTCAAGGAAGGAGAAAGTATTTGGAGAAAAAAACTGCCATTTGGTACTCCAGCTGGTTTTATGTTTGATAATTATGGTAATTCAGTTTGCAAGTATTTGGAAAAATTGGGAAATCTAACTAAAGAGAACTTGGCTTTATCTTTCCCCCAGTGGGAAAAATTTAATATTCTTAAATTGATTCCTCAGTGCACTAAACTAGAAGTCCTAGGCAATATAACAAAAAAAATAATAATAAATGGGCAGCCTACTTCAACTGGAACTTAAAAGCATCTAAGGTAAGAAATGATACAATTGCTAACTTTCAAAAAAATTAATAGATGTTTTGGATACTGTGTCAGAATTTTTAAAATATACTGAAGAACAGAATATTAATAAGAAAATTTAAAGATGGTGTCAGAAATAAAAGATGAATTCTAAGGTCTCTAACTTTTCTCAATTCCCTGCTCCCATCAAGCCTTCTCCGCTTTTGTTTCTCCTTCTACTTTCTTCTCTAGGAATCCCCAAGAGGTACAAAATTTTCTATCAGAAGAAAAGATTGTTACAGCTTTGTTTAAAATAAAGCCTTGATCCTGATATTATCTATGCTCCCTGAACAGAAGCTGAGCTGAATTTTTTTTATTACAGGGTTTCCAGATCTATATCAGGATGCTTTGGAACTTGTTAAAGAATTTCAGATCACCCTACTGACCTATAAACCAGCATTTTCTGACTTATATCAATTAATTTAATTACTGACTTCATAAAGCAAAACAAAGAAATGGTTTCATTTGGCAGCCTGGAAAAACTCTCCTGAGGACTTTAATAAAATAGATGCAAATGCCTACCAAGAGTTAGGAAACTGCTCAGAGCTGCAATATCAAAAATATTACCATGAGTTATCAATTGGACCAAAATACAGCAATGTAAGATAAGACCAGGAAAAGCTATACCTGACTTCTACATCAGATTTGAAGAAAAAAATATTTAAACAAAACTCAGAAAATCCCCGCTAAGAACTTTGAGGGTTACAAAAGTGAGGTCTTATGAATTTCTGTGTTTATGGAAGGGCAGTAAGAGGAATTGGCCAATTTGGTCAAACAAAATAATACAACATGAGCCTCATTTCCCACAGATGCCCTTGTTACCTTAACAGACCAACTTTCAAGAACTATTATTATAATAAAGAGAGAAGATATTGCTAACAAAATTATGAACTTACAGTTAAAATAGCTAAGCTCTCAGACAAAAGATCTACTAACTCCTTTTGTCTTGAGACAATTATTTGCAACTATTGTAAAAGACTAGCCATTTCCAAAAGAAATTGTAAGAAACTCAAATGGATGCTGTCCCCCAAAAGGAACAACACACCTCTAAGAGAAATCTCGAGCAAAAATTAAAGCCAGAATAGGGCTACTCTGAGGGAATTCAGGGAGTTTTTCATTTTATTCTTACTAACACCTTAGGAGAAATAGAGATCATTATTAACCAAAACAAAATAAAGGCCCAAGTAGATACAAGTGCTGTACTGTTTTAAAGCCCACAACATTTAAAAATTTCTTCCCTCAGAGAAAAGATAAAAATTCATATGGTGGAAATTTCTAACCTACCTATAACTGCACTTAAGACAACATAAAAAAGGAAGACCCTCAGTCAGATGGATTGACACAGAAGCAAAACTGGACTTAAACATAAAAAAGTTCGTGTGCCTAGCACAGAATAGGGGAGTGTTTTGTTCTGTTCCACATAGCATCGCTATGAGTCAGACCCAACTCAACAGCACGTAACAACCACATCATAAAATTTCAATTAGAAGAAACCTTAGGATATCATATGTTTCTACAAGGCAGTCTGCGTAATTTAGCAAGATCCTATGTCAAAAAAGTAAATAAATAAATAAATAAATAAAAAATAAAAATAAAATAAAATAAAAAATAAAATAAATTGGGTTGACAGTGCAGTTCAGTGGTACAGTACTTACAGAGCATGCAAGGGAGAGGCCCTGGGTTCAACCCCCCTACCACAAGAAAAAAAAAAAGGGGGGGGGGAGAGATGATCTTAAATATAGGAGACACTGAAAACCTCCAATTACCTATCTTCTCTATGGCTCTTATAAAGGAGTCACAAAGAAGTCCACAGGGGGAATGACTATGGTCAAAACTGGATTTCAAATTATTCATTAGTTGTCCAAACACTATATAAAAAAACTAAAACAAGACCAATAAAATGCCATATAGTTAGCCCTGGGGAAGGAGACAGCAATTTAGTCTTTAAAGACAGCACTGAGCTAAGCCCCAGCTTTGTTGTTGTTGTTAGGTGCCATCGAGTTGCATCCAACTCACAGCGACCTTCATAAAGTTTTCAATGGCTGATTGTTTTCTCGGGACTACTTTAGGAGTGGATTGCCACGTCCTTCTCCCATAGGCTGGGGCTTAGCTCAGTTGGTAAAGTGCCACTCTACACTCTTGGAGGCCCTCAGTTCAATCCCCAGCACTGCAAAAATGGACAAAGGACTTGGCAATCCACTCCCAAAACAATCCTGAAACAATCAGCCATTGAAAACCCTGTGAGGGTTGCTGTGAGACGGACTCAACTCCAGCACACCTTAAAACAGCCCCTGCTCTAGGGCACCTAAATTCTAGTCTCCTCTTTTCCCTCACTTTGTGTTCATGAGAAAGAACAAATGCATTAGCAGTATTGACTGGAAAACTTGGAACAAGGTATAGGTCTCTGGGGTACTGCAGTCAGCAATTGGACCCAGAAGCCATAGGATATCCTCCAT
This sequence comes from Pedetes capensis, assembly GCA_007922755.1. Classification (NCBI taxonomy): domain Eukaryota; kingdom Metazoa; phylum Chordata; class Mammalia; order Rodentia; family Pedetidae; genus Pedetes; species Pedetes capensis. The sequence continues at coordinate 70,385 of VMDO01009387.1, read as the reverse complement.
GTAGCAGGTCCATTTCTACCACTGCTATGTTCCTAAGAACAACTGAAGAACTTACCTTAGGGTCTCTTCTCACCAGTTATGTACCCCCACATTGTAGAATTTTTCTCTAAATTCACATTACAGCTAACTTGTTAAGAGATACTCTGGCTCTCATCTCTAAATGTTTCCCTACTATAATGCAACTCTTTCAATCCTGCTACTTTGCTTCCTTTACCAGATGAATTTAAAAATGATAACCATGAATGTACTTAAATAACAAATATACTCCTTTCTCCTAGAAGAGATCTATTGGAGAAACCCACTGAAAATGAAGAATTAATTTTGTTTACTGATGATTCTTATTTATGAGATGGCAAGGACATTTTCAGGCAGGATATGCATTTACTTCCACTCTTGATATAATCAAGAGTGCTCATTTGCCTGGGATTAAATCTACTTAAGTGGCTAAACTCATAGCTTTAACGAGAACATGATATTTAGCAAAATAAATAAATAAAACAGCTAATATTTAGTCAGACAGTTGCTGTGCATTTGGAGTAGTACATGACTATGGTATGTTGTACAAACAAAGAGGATTTCTAACTTCTTCCAGTTAACCTACCAAAATAATAGATGTCAGTGTTGCTAGATGCCACATATTTCCCAATTAGCCATTGTTAAAATCCCAGGACATTTTAAAACAAACAGTTAAAAAGCAACACAAGAAGCTGCATTATACGGAATCTCATGGCCTAAAAGAACCTGTCCTGTTCACTATACCAACTCTACCACTAACCTCCTTCTTCAGTCTCAACATAGGACATCACAATGAGAAAGAAAGACCTGGGAAGCAAAAGGCTTATACGTTTACATCTCAAATGAATCTTAATTTAGGACCTAATGAAAAGCCCCTAATAATGCTAAGCAACCTGCTGCCTCTTCTGGAATATATACATAATTTAATTCACTGGGCACCAGAAAAAATAATCTCTTGGGGTAAACAATATTTTTGGAACACTTCCCCAATAATAGCTCCCAAGGTCTATTCAAGGTGCGCTATTTGTCCTAAACATAATCCTGATAAACTGCTTCACAGATCACAAGGACATTTCTTTTTACCAAATGGGTCATTTGAAACTTGGCAATTGGATTTTATCCAAATGCCTCTGACACAAGGACATAAATATGTCTTAGTCTTAGTTTGTATGTTTTCCCATTTGTTTGAGGCTTTCTCTTGTCAGAAACCCACTACCTTAGCAATAGGAAAAATTCTATTAAAAAGAATTATTCGAACTTGGAGCATTCCAGCTGAATTGCATAGTGATTGTAGGACTCATTTTACTGGACAAGTGTTTAAATCTATTTTCAAAATGTGGCCTATTGTACAATAATTTCATTGTGCCTACCATCCTCAATCCTCTGCATTGGTTGAAAAAACAAATGGAACTATTAAAAAAATTGGCAAAATTGATTAAAGATTTTGTACTTTCTTGGCCAAGGTCCCTCCCATTAGTCCTTCTAAATCTAAGATCTACCCCTTTTGGAAAACATCAGTTATCTCCTTGTACAATAATTACTGGGAAGCCCATGAAAATGGATGAAAGACTGTATGAGCTGTCTCAGTTAAAGGGAGATATTCTACACTATTGTAATGCACTTTTGGAAATGATCACAAAAAAAATCAAATTCAGTTGCAGAGTCTTTCCACAGTGACCTCTCAAGAGATGAAGAGCTGAATGAACAGGAGCTAAAACCAGGTCTACTGGTAAAAACAGCATATCAAAGACTCCATTCTGCTTCAGTGGAAAGGACTCTTTCAGGTACTTCTAACCACCTTTGTGCTACAAAACTTCAGAGGGTAAACTTTTGGAATCATATTTCTCATTTCAACTGTATACCAACTCCTTTTGAGGACACATCTACATGACTACAGAAAAACTGGATGACACTCATCTTCAATTACACTAACAGATGAGAACCCTCAAGTAAATGAACTCAAAACCTTTCCAACATTTTTACTAATCCTCTCTCTTTTATAGAATTTTATCTTAAATACTTTTATGTACAGTTCTTTCAGAAATTGTCTAAGATATTTAGAATTTATCTTGGTGTATTTTCCTAAATAATAAGAATAATGTTGATCTTAGCGAAACCGCATCCCATTAATCATGTTTTTGTCATGACTATTTGCTTACCAAAACCTCCTGCTTTACTTGAACCAAATCTTCACGCTTAGAAAGATTCAGATTTTTCACTATACCCAGGAAATAATTCTCTCATTATTCAGTACAATTTAAATAAAGACAAATTCCAACTCTTAGACTAGAAGAGCTTTACTTTGTATCTGCTAAAAGGAACTCCCTTTTGGGTTACCTCTATTTTAAGATAGGCTAGAGTTTGGCTTGGAGAAGGACCTGGCAATCCACTCCCAAGGCAATCCCGAAACAGTCAGCCATTGAAAACCCTATGAGGGTCGCTATGAGTCAGATACCAACTCAATGGCACCTAACTAACAGAGTTTTGCTCAGTTGGTAGGATGCTGCTCTGTGCTCTCTGAGGCCCTGGGTTTGATACCCAGTACCACAAAAATGGGAGAAGGACCCAGCAACCCATTCCCAAAAATCAATCCACCACTGAAAATCCTGTGAATAGCAGAGAAGCACTGACAATAGTGTTTCGCCTGTTGGACATAGGGTGGCTATGAGTTGGACACCAACTCAACGGCACCTAACAACAACTATTTTAAGATACAAAACTACTTAACCAAAATAATAGAACGTCTTCCTATTAAGAAAAAAGGGAAAATATTAACTAGGTCTAACCAACTGGATTGTTGTTGTTGTTGTTGTTAGGTGCCTTCAAGTTATGTCTAATTCATAGCGACCCTCATAGGCTTTTCAATGGCTGTTTCAGGATTGCCTTGGGAGTGGATTGTCAGGTCCTTCTCCCATTTTGTGGCGCTGGGAATCGAACTCAGGACCTCAGAGACTGCAGCGCAGCGCTCTACCAACTGAGCTAAATCCCAGCCCAACCAACTGGATTACTGTATTGCTATTGATATTGGAAATGATAAGATGCAACAAATTCCAGAGTATAATGGTCTATCTGTTGCAACTGCCTGTGTTTCCTGCCACAGCATAACCTATCTTATTGACCATCTGCCCCGTAAGTGTGACTGGATACCCTGAAGTATGGGACCTAAACACCACATGAGCTCCAATTTAGAAGAATAACTTAGTCGACTCAAATTCCAGATGATATAAACACTACCTTTAGGCCTGGAAGACTCTGAGAAGCTACATGGCATACTCAGACTTCTGTCTATCTCAGAGTAACTTCAAATCTTATATGGGATACCCAAATTTTGGGCGGTTGATTCTTTTATCCAAATGTACAAAAGAATTAGTTAGATTCTAATGGTGATAGCATCCATGGCAAGTTTACCCAAATTGGCCAAATGCAAGAGCCAAAGGAGACCTTGCTGGACATATAGGTACTGCACTCAAAATTTTACAATACGCTGAATTTGCTAAATATAAAGAAAGATATTCCTTTAAAAAGGATTTGCTTTCAGCCATGCGTGGTGGTGCTCGCCTGTAATCCCACTGGCTGGGGAGGTGGAGCCAGAAGGATCCCAAGTTTGAGACTAGAAGCAGTCTGTGTAATTTAGGGAGACCCTGTCTCAAAAAGTAAAAAAATGGGCTGAGATTATGCTCAGTGGTCCAGCACTTGCAAAGCATGCAAGCGCGAGGTCCTGGGTTCAACCCCAGTACCGAAGGGGAAAAAAAAAAATAGGATTTGCTTTGAAAATTAGGACATGTAGAAAAAGTGTTATTTTGGAAAGAGAAAAGGGGCAAAAAAAGTTCTAAAATATATTATGTATTACAAAAATGGATTAAGAACACTAGGCAAACTATACAGGACTATTCTCAAACTAAAAAATGGGAAAGAGCCTGCACTTTAACTGAACAAGGACTATTGACAATATTGTTGTTGTTGTTGTTAGGTGCTGTCGAGTCGGTATCCGACTCATAGCGACCCTCATAGGGTTTTCAATGGCTGACTGTTTCGGGATTGCCTTGGGAGTGGATTGCCAGGCCCTTCTCCCATTTTTGCGGTGCTGGGAATTGAACTCGGGACCTCAGAGACTGCAGCGCAGCGCTCTACCAACTAAGCCAAATCCCAGCCCATTGACAATATTAGTACAGATAAAATATGAAGTAGCCATGGGACAATGGCCAACACTTCTTAGTGCAGAAACTAAGGTAAATGGTCAATGGAAATTTTATGAAAACCTTGATTATGGAAGCTAATAGATGAAATTTATAACTTTAAGACTCTATACCTAATGAGCCCATATTCCACTATTAAATGAGTCTTCAGGATATCCTATAGTACAGTTAGCCAGAGTAGGAAAAATACTACACAGTACTCATGTTTTGCCAATGGGAAGCAGATGTGCAGTGTTGCAAAATGACTCCTATTGGAGTCAGTCCCATTTCCCTTTCTGATTGCGAAGTAAGAAAAAAGATTTGGTTATACCCACAAAGTCTGTGGAGCCCTGACTTCTCACAACTCTGGCCTCTTTTTCCTACCCGTATTACTAATAATATTTGGTACATGGCAAAAGGATGATTTTGTCAGAAAAAAATTCAAAATGTTAGTGCTATTATCTGACTTCTATAATGTGACGGTTTACTTCACCAAACTCAAATATGGTGTAATACCAAAATAATAGGACAAAACAAATTATTAGTCACAAATAGGAGCTATAATGACTTGGATATTGAAAATCAATCTTTCCCAGAATTACTACTAGCTACTCTTCATGATGTTATAGCTATGGAATCAAACTGGTGAAAAGAAAAACTAGGACTGGAAGATAATAAATTATCTCAAATACTCCACACATCACATAAAATATTTCATAGAGTACAGATAACTATAGATACAGTCTGACTAGAGAGTGTGATGATGCATGCAAAGAATATTTCTGATTGGTTAGGGTGTTTATGCCCTTGTCTGCTACCTCTTCTTCCTTAGATCATACTGTGTTCTTGATTGCTTTAAATTCCTATTACATGCCACATGTAAATGTTACATCAGATGCAGAGAGGGGAAAAAAAGAAGAAATTTGGATCCAGAACATGATGGCTAATAACACTGATATGGTCCAGGGACTTCTTCCCTAATGGCTTTTACAACTGCTTCTCTCTCCTGAAGACTACTTTCCTACCTACTCAGCCTCATCTTTATCAGATCCTAGGAAGGAGCCTTCCTGACACCATGGGATGTAAAACAACATTTGGCCCCTGCATGCATAAAATGTGATGCTTGGCCAACAGGGGGAACTGTGAACTAAAATTCTGTAAAGAATCCATATCTGTGTTAAAGATGCTGCAGACTGATTGGATAACTAGAACTTCAAGACTGTGGAGAGATGGAATGTTGCAGAACAAGAGCTAAAATTATCTTGGGCTATCTTTAGTCCCTTTAATAGACACTGATTACCAACCTCTGTATCTAGCCTAACATCCTTATGACTATTACATAAAATTTTGGGGATTTATTACTTATCAGATTACCAGCTTCCACCAACCCTAAAGCTAAGAACATTACAAGGTAACACCTAAAACCTTTAGAAGATTGTTTCCCCACTTTCTGTAACCTGCCTACCTGATGTCCTGACCAATGAATTTGGTAAATGCACTGATTTATTACTTTCTTTTGTTTTATGGCTAAAAGAGTAAACTCTTCCACAGTAGACCATGTCATTCAAGGATACCTGAATCCATGTTCCTGGACCATGGTCACTCATTTTGGGTCAGAATAAATTATCTCTTATTCCCTTTGGAGCAAGAGCTGGTTTTTGCATTGACATGGTTCATATTAACTGGGATAATAATTCGTTTTAGCAGAGACTGAATTACAAAATTATTTTTAAAATAAAATTTTCAATAATATTGTCTTATACTAATATAATAAACTGGACCCTAGATATTTCTTTATAGCTGATTATGAAACTAAAATAGGCACAACAAAAATTTCTATCTTGGTTCCACCCAAAGTACTTAAAAGTCCTATAAGAATTATTAATTCTCAAAGCAATTTAAGCATTTCTTTTTCAATTACGCATTGTTTCTGAAGAAAGGGTTTACTACAAAAAACTAAACATCTACATGGGCCCTTTCATCAATAACTAATTCTTGATTGATAAAATTCAAATTCAATAAATCACATTATATTATAATAAACTCTTTGGATCCTTGTAACTTGGTGACATAAAGAATATCTGCTCCAACTCAGTGTGATTCCATTGAAGAGGCTCGCCTGTTTAAGGAGCCATGTAAAACTATGCTGTAGTTTTAGTTATATACAGTTTTTGTAGATCTTATAATGAAAATAACAAGTTTTACTCTGATTTTTCTTAATAAGCTGTTTTCTGGCCTGTCTCTTCCTTCTTCTCAGTCTACCATTACCGTGGGTAAAGAGAAAAAAAATCTCTAGCCTGGCATAATCTTGCAATCGCAATGACTTGGGAAGCTGAGGCAGAAGGCCAGAGGGAACCTATACAATTTGGTAAGACCCAGTCTCAAAAGAAAAAGAAAAAATGCTGAGGGTGCAGCTCAGTGGTGGAGCACTTACCTAGCATGCATGAACCACTGGGTTCAACCTCCCAAGTGTTGCCAAAAGGAAAAAAAAAAAAATCTTATCTACAAATAATGGCAATTTTTAAAATTTAGATATAAGTATAATATATTGTTGTTGTTGTTAGGTGCCGTCGAGTCAGTATCCGACTCATAGTGACCCTCATAGGGTTTTCAATGGCAGACTGTTTTTTAGGATTGCCTTGGGAGTGGATTGCCAGGTCCTTCTCCCATTTTTGCAGGGCTGGGAATTGAACTCGGGACCTCAGAGACTGCAGCACAGTGCTCTACCAACTGAGCTAAATCCCAGCCCAAGTATAATATAGGAGAGCTTATTAAAAGTATTCCTTTTATAAAATCGTTTAAATAGAAAATATTGTTAACACAAATTGCAGCAAACATAATTAAAATTTCTCTGCCATTCCTTTTTATAAGAAGAGGAATCACACCTTATATTCTTCTTACAGCCCCCCATAGTGTTTTAATTATTCAATAAGAAGAAGCAACATAGCATAATCAAAAGAATGCTACCTTTGGAGACCAAAAAATTCATGACATTTTCCAGCAAGTTCCTTAAATTTCTAAGTCAGCTTCCTCCACTATGAAAGGTGGGTGGTCATATCTGCCATATAGAAATGCTTTAGGTATTAAAACTAATATAAATAAAGTCCTAGCACACTGTAGATGCTCAGTAAAAGATATCTCTAATTACCACTAACAAAATATTTGTCATTTGGACAATTGAGAACATATTTGAAGATTTCACAATTCTCAAAGAGGAGGAGGTAGGAGGAAAGTTTCATCAGGTTCTAATACCCTCCAGCTTCCATAAATATTTATTCTTCACTTACTAATGCTGTGACATACAAGACTCATCTACCACCATCACATTCACCTGTTTACCATCAACTTGTTCCTTAAACCCTTTATAGTATAAATTTGGTTCTTATGATATATTCTCCAAGACCTTATAAACAGCAAATCTATCAGCTCTTTTTCAATATTCATTCTTTACCTTTGCAGCAAGGATCTTCCCTTCTGAAATGCTACTTCTTAACTTCACTGACTTCAATATTCTGGTTCTTTCATTCATGTAACCATTTTCCAAATTTCCTACACTTCCTTAACAGTCTGTTTGATTTGCACACTTTAGCTGATGATTTTTCTTCTACCCATTTCTAAACTATGATCCCCTTCCACTCCATTCCCTGATCAGAAACCACTTGAAGTTTCAGAATTTCCTAAAATAGCCTCTGCTTCTTCTAAACAAGCAAAGTGTGCATTGCTTTGGGGACTGTGTAGTCACTCTGTCTCTGTCTGCCACAGTAATAATACCTGTTGTCTAACAAAGCAGCAAAGTTTAGATCAAAAGAGTATGTTTATGTCTAGCAAGTTCACAGAGGTCAGAATGGCAATTTATGTCCCCAGTGGAAGAAAATGGGGAGTACAGTCTATGTGTATTAGATCCAATACTCTAACTGAATTAATTAAATGTCAATTCATATTTTAAAAAGGGAAACGAGTTCAAAAAGATAAAAAATGCTTTATAATTGCTTGCCCAACTTAAGCACATATAGGCTTATATTATTCTCCTAAGTTTCTAAGCGTGTATATCACCTATGGGGGGGGGGGTCTATGTTGCCCAGAATGGTCTCAAATTCATCATCTCAAATGATCCTTCTGCCTCAGTCTGTAGAGTATCTGGGACTAGAGATGTGTACCACTATGCTTGGCCTTTATTTATCACTCTAGACAAAAGTAAATGTAAATCTTCTAGTAGCTAAAACGTAAAATGATTTTCATAGTACAATTTAGGAATGCATACACAATGTTTTCATTAAGTCAAGTACAAATGACTGAATGAATTCTTATGCATTTATAAGAGAAAATAATTAATGCTTATCAACTGATCAAAAGACTCTTTGTTCAAGAAACACACACCAAACAAATATCACTTAACATTTACAACTAAAAGCCTACCCTGATGTAAGGCTCAAAAGCAACAAATATTTAAACTATGATGGAAAAAAGTATGGTTTCCAAAAATTCTCAATATCTTATATGTGGTACATTTAACATAACATTCTTTACAAGATAATAACAAGAGTCAGGACTACAAATTAATCTTGAAGATCCAACAAATGAAAATGTGAATTATATTAAGTATATTATATAAACATTAATTTTAAGTCTCCCCATCTCATCTAGCCCTACTCCAGGATCTAGCATAAATATATTAGGTTATATTTATTAAAATAGCAGAAGATATGACATCACCACAAAACAGGTCCTTAATAATTATGATAAGGTTACCAAAAATTGAAACTAAGTGTGTGAAGAAGAGAAACACTAAGCTGCTCAAATAAAATCATTATATTTACTTCTTAGTAATAGGCAATGAGAGAAATGCTCTAATTAGGAAAAAATTAGGAAATTGATTTAAAAATACAGGCTATGGTATCAGATAGGAATTGAGTTTAAATTCTATAGTCTCCCACTAATAAAGGGTCGATCTTGAACAAGACTTAACCTTTGAGTCTCAGATTCTTTATTTGTAGAATAGGAATAATAATCCTCACTTTATAAGTTGTGTATTTGTCATTGTTAGGTGTCATCGAGTATAGCAAAATAAAATTAATTATGCAAAGTATTCAGAAAGTACTTAGACACAAATTAAGATCTCAGTAAACTGTATTAAAGACCTAGACGTTTTATAGCTAAAGTATTTCAAACCTGTCGAGGAAGAAATTACCTGCAAGAGCACAAAGTTGGAAAGCCTGCCTGTCCCCCTAAAATAGTATATTCAGAAAACAAAACATTAAAAAGCTAATACAAAACACACAAAAAAGCCCTATGAGATCATTCTCATACAGCAAATAAAATACAACATTCCTTTAAAGAGATAAGGATTTAGCTCAGTGGGTAGAGCACTGCGCTGCAGTCTCTGAGGTCCCGAGTTCAATTCCCAGCACCGCAAAAATGGGAGAAGGGCCTGGCAATCCACTCCCAAGGCAATCCTGAAGCACTCAGCCATTGAAAACCCTCTGAGGGTCGCTATGAGTCGGATACCGACTTGACGGCACCTAACAACAACAACAATTATCAACTTGTCTTTACCCTCAAAAAGAGTAATGTTTGGTGAAATCTACTAGGAAATCTTCTAATATAATTCATTAAACAACAAATAAAAGAAGAAAAGTCACATTGTCATCTCAACGTATGTAATGAGGGCATGTGATCAAATTTTATATCTCAGTGACAAAAATGAATAGATCATTTTCTTAATGTACCATAAATAAAAATTTTGAATACACAACCCTGAAATTTCAAAGGCATTCTCATTCAAATGAAAAATAAGCCAAAAATACCCACCAGTCATTACTATAATTTAACATTATTCTAGAAATTCTGATAAAGACAATTTTAAAAATAAATAAGCATTAAATCTTCTCAGAAAGACCAAATCATCATTTACAAATGGTATAATTAACTTATTACAAAACTTAATAAAAACTTTAAAATTAAGGGGTTCATAACATGATCAATTAGAAGACAGTATATGAAAATCACAACCTTTCTATGACCCATCAAGTAGATATAATCCTTTTCACAATATATCAAAAAAAGATTTCATTCACAATTGGAGCAACAAGATGGAAAATACCAAAAATACTGCTTCAAACTCAAAACTACATCTTTGAGTCAAAAAAGATGACCTTAAAATTGATGATAATTTTGTGGAGACAGCACATCTATCTCTAGAAAATTAAATTAGATATGAAGGTGCTGTTGTTGTTGTTGTTGTTGTTATTTGTGGTACTTGGGAGTTGAGCCCAGGGCCTTGCATATACTTTGCAAGTGCTCTGCCACTAGGTTTGCACCCCTAGTCCATTTTTTATTTTTTATTTTGAGTCAAGGTCTTGCTAAGTTACACAAGCTGCCTTTGTCCCTGAACTTCCAACCCTCTTGCCTGAGCCTCCTGAGTCACTAGGACTACAGGTATATGTCACTATACCCAGCCTCCAACAGGATTCTGTTGGGACCTTAATAAATTGCATGAAAGGTAATGTGAAAAAAAAAAAAAGAAATATAAGAGAAATGCCGAAAATGTTTTTTTAAAAGATAATGACAAAGGTTCATACAAAAACAGTTTGGACTTACTAGAGCAAAAATAAAACAACCCAGCTGGACATGGTGATGCACACTTAAAATCCCAGCATTCAGCAGACTGAGGCAAGAGGATCATAAGTTTGAGGCCAGTGTGAGCTACATAGTAAGACCCTGTCTCAAAAAAAAAACAAAAAATTTTAATTAAAAAAAGAAAAGAAAAAAGAATTCACTTCCCACTCAATATTAAAATATATTACAAATAGAATATATTACAAATAGGTTAAAGATGTAAATGTTTTTTAAAACTTTGAAATTAATATAAAGAAATAGAAATGAATAGCCAAATAATTTTGGAATGGAAAAGGACTTTCTATGCAGTCAGATACCATAAAAGAAAAATTTGATAGATTCAACCACATTAAAAATGTTAAAAGTCTCCTTAAAAGAAAAATTCACACCAAAAAAGAATATAAATAATAAACTGGCAAAATTATTCTTAATGTAATTTGACAAAGGCCTAATAATTGTGTATACAAAGAACTCTTATAACTCAGTTTTTAAAAATCTCCAATATCATAATAAACAAAGAACACTAATAGATAATTCATTAAAACCATGCAAAGCATGGTGGCACATGCCTGTAATCCCAGCACACACGAGGCTGAGGCAGAAAGATTGCAAATTTGAGACCAGTCTGGGCTACATAGTAAAACCCTTTCAAAAGAGAAATATAAATATTTGTCAATAATAATGAATGGTAATATATATATGTATGTATATATGTATAATATATAATATATATGTATGTATGTATATGCATATATATATATATATATATATATATATACATGATACAAATTTTATGTCAAAATGGCAGTTAACTCATAGTGCTGAATATGGCCCTCTCAAGCACAACTAATAAAGATGAATGCTAATTAAACCTTTATGAAAGGCAACCTATTAACATCTACTAAAATCATTAAAATATGTGTGCCTTATGACTTCAAGTCTATTCTAAGGAAATAAAAATATAAGCAGTGATTAATCTACCAAGAAGCTAACTGTCATCTAGTCATTCAAAATTATTATAAATAGCTTAAATTTTCAACAGTAGATATGGCATTTAAATAAACTATGGGAAGCCAAGTACCCTGGTGCACACCCGTAATCCCAGAGATTTAGGAGGCTGAGGCAGAAGGATCATGATTGCTAGGTGAGAGACAGCCTGCACAACTTAGACCCTGTCTCAAAATAAAAAATAAAAAAGGGGCTAGGGGTGCACTTGTACAAGGCCAGGTTCAACCCACCAGTACTGAAAAAATTAAACAAACAAATGATAGTAAAACCATATGTCAGAGTATTAGACGCACATTTAAAATGTTGTTGTGTTGTAAGGAATATTTTATTGACTGGGGTAAACATTCATAATCTATTAAGTGAAAATGAGCTAGTAACAAAACAGTATTTACCAACGTTTTTTAATGATAAAAAAGAGAATGATTTCTTTATGTTAAAAAAATGTAAATACTCTTTTAAAAAGACATAAAAGCCAGGGCTCCATGGCTCACATCTGTAATCCCAGGGATTCAGGAGGCAGAAGCAGGAGGATCGCAGGTTTGAGGACAGAGGCAACCGGTGTAACTTGGCAAGACTGTGTCTCAAGATCAAAAATTAAAAATGAGTTAGGGGTGCAGCCCAGAGGTAGAGCACTTGCAAAGTAGGTATAAGGCCCTGGGTTCAATCCCCAAGTACCACAAAAAAAAAGACATATAAAGGTATTCACCCAAATGTTAACAATAAGTATCTCTGGGAGAAACATTATAAATGTTATTTATCATTTATGAATTCCTAAATTTTCCAAATTTCCTACACTAACTTGGTCATGCATCAGTCAGAAAAATACAGATTGTTTACCATATTGTTGTGACTATAATAACAATAGTACCTAATCATACTGACTTTGATATCCCCACTTTGTGTGTATGTGTGTGTGTGTGGTACTGGGGGTTGAATCCAGGGCCTCGTACTTGCTGGGTACGAGTGCTATACCAATGAGCTGTACCCCTAGCCCATTTTTTTACTTTTTGAGACAGGGTCTCTCTAAATTACCCAAACTGCCTCTGGTCTCGAACTTGCTATCCTCCTGCCTCTGCCTCCCGAGTCGCTGGGATTACAGGCATGCACTACCGTGCCTGGCCCGTATCCCCACTTTTTTAGGCTGCACCAAAATTAGAGATGCCTTCCTTCTCTAGGTCAGACAATACTTTGATTCCTTAATCACAATGAAAATTTTTTTCAGAGTTCTAGAAGACAATCAGACAAAATGTTTTAACTTCACATTTTTTTATGATTAAGTACAATGTCAAATAATATTCAATATTCAGCCATTTTGTTTTCATCCCTCTGCCAAACATGAGAGTCAAGGATGAGGAACAAATCCCAGACCTTTGAACCAGCAGGACTCAGATTTTATTTACATCCAAATCCTCAGCCAGAAATTCAAATACATAAATAAAAATGGTAGGAGAAGCATAGGTATTACCTTTCACAGAATAGAAAATGTGGGCCTTTGACAACTTCAAATCATAACTTTTTCACTATCTCATGTTGGAGACAGAAGACTGATTTCTCCTCCAATGATTTATAAGGCAATATCAAAAAGGCAAACAAGTAGGATTTCTTTCCAGCAAAGATGCTTTAAACAGGAGATTTTCAAGTGTTAAATGTTTTCTTACCTCAGTGCAAATATGCATCTTAACTCTGAGAGGACCAAAAAGACTCTGGCAGTACTTGGCTCTCAACAATAAGCAACAGACAAACTGTTAATTTCATCTGCTCCTCTCCAAAAAATAAAAGATAAAGCATTACACTGTGATACTAAGGGTCTCAGGCTGCATATAAGAGGTGTTTTCTGAGAGGTATCCATTTTCGCAATATTATGATGTTCTCTAATTTTTTTGAGTACATAAAAGGTACTTCAAGTGCTCGGATTTAGCTCAGTTGGTAGAGCACTGCGCTGCAGTCTCTGAGGTCTCGAGTTCAATTCCCAGCACCGCAAAAATGGGAGAAGGACCTGGCAATCCACTCCCAAGGCAATCCTGAAACAGCCAGCCATTGAAAACCCTATAAGGGTCGCTATGAGTCAGATACTGACTCGATGGCACTTAACAACAACAACAAAAGGTACTTCGGAGAACCAATCTTGTTATTGTATGACAATATTGACAATGATAACATACAAATATACTATCTTTAACATCATAATCTCTTTTAGAGATGTTGCTTCTAGAATTGTTGTTTTTACTGGTCAAAGCTCTGAATATCTTCTATTTCCCTCTCCTCAGGACTTAGTTCCAATAATTATTTCATCTTTCTGGAATCTCTTACCTCCTTGTCTCTACTTTTCACTTTCTTTATGCATGTAAACAAATAAGCATAACATTCCTTCAACCTATATTCTCATGCCAAGGTTTTCAACTATGCCTGCATATTGAAATTACATAGGGAACTGTAAAGAAAAAAAGAATGCAAGTAATCTATAATAATAGAAAATAGATCAGTGGTTTCCAGGGGGTGAGAAGGGAAGATTAAAAATGACACAAACAAACTTTAAGAGGTGATGGATGTGTTCATTATTTTAATTGGGTGATAATTTTACAAGTGTAAACATATGTCAAACATTAAATTGCACACTTTAAATGTATAGTTTATTATATGCCCGCTATACTTCAAAAGGCTCTTGTTTAAATAAATACTATGTCTGGGTTGTATCCCTCCCCCATTAGGACAAGAGTGGAGTTCCTTCTTAAAAATTTCCCAGAAGATAGTAAATGTGTAGCCAAGATTGAGAACCACTGCTGTAATAGCTACCATCTCTCTTCTTCAGTGAGTTTTCTTGAAAAGCTTCAATCAAACACCTGATCACTCACCTACTCTTTCTTAATCTTCTGAAAACTAGTGTCTGAACCACCACTCAGCTAAAATTTTACTTGTTAAAGTCACCTATTGCCATTGCATGGCACACTCCTGTAATCCTAGTACTTGGGAGGCTAAGACAGGAGGATTCTGAGTTTGAGGTCAGAGGCAGCCTGTACAACTCTAAATAAAAAATAAAGGGGTTGGTGCTGTAGCTTAGTGATAGAACACTTGCCTCATATGTACAAGGCCCTGGGTTCAATTCCTAAGTACTGCAAAGTCACCTACAACTCCTGACAAAGTCACTGGCGTCCTCTTGACATCACATCACAGCACTCAAAATTGCTGACCTGTTCTTCTTCCATTTGATAATGTGTTTACCCTTATCAACTCTCTTGATGTTCCTCCTATCTTTCTAACTACTGCTCCTCTATCTCTTTCAGACTACTGTCTATTTCTCTTTACTAAAGACTGTTCTCTGACTGTTGCTTTTATCATGCTAAAGGTTCTCCCTGAGTCATTTCTATAAAACCAAATCAATACAGCTTCAATTTAACCCCCAATCCTCTCTCTAATCCTGATTTCCTTTATACATTCCACATCCATAGATCCAAACATTTATCTACATCCTCGCCTGTGTATTCCACCAATTCCTCAAATTCAAAAAATAAAATTTATCATCTTCTTTCAATGTTTGTGTTGTTCACTTCCAAGCAATGGAACCAAGTTGAATCCTCAGTCTTATTTCTTCCTTCTTTCTTGGCATAGGTAATTAGGAACCATCAGACTCTACCTCACTCTGCCACAGAATCTACAACATGACTCCAGTCAATGGCTTCTCATCCATCACCTTCAATCCAATTCCTTTAGCTAAGAGTAGAATGCCCTGGTCTATATCTCTACAACCCTCACTATCCTGATCTCCCACCATTTTCCTACTAGCCTGGCATCAAGCAATGTCAACACTGACTTTGTCAACTAACAATGTCAACTGACACTGACTTGTCATTGTCAGTGAATTTTCTAACTGACTTGATTTCTTGTATCTCCTTGCTTTCTCATTATATTTTCCTCCTGGAAAGTCATTCATTTGCCTATTGTACTTCAAAATTCTGCTGTGTGCTCCCAGCTCTACCTAAATCCAAAGAGAGTTGGCTATCTCCTATTCTCATCTCTATTCCCACTTATAACATGGTACTATAATGCTAATAACATCTTATACATGAGATAGTGAATTCCTTGAGGAAAAGAGCTATGACATTCATTTCTATATCCCTAGTACCTATTCGGGCTGGGATTTAGCTCAGTGGGTAGAGTGCTGCGCTGCAGTCTCTGAGGCCCCGAGTTCAATTCCCAGCACCACAAAAATGGGAGAAGGGCCTGGCAATCCACTCCCAAGGCAATCCTGAAACAGTCAGCCATTGAAAACCCTATGAGGGTCACTATGAGTCGGACACCGACTCGACGGCACCTAACAACAACAGCAACAGTACCTATTCAGCCTGGAGCAATGCAAAATGAATTTATATTTAACTTAATTTCATTTATTTATAAAATGCAAACCTGATCCCCTAAAAAAGGTCTTGGATATTAAAATGTTTTTTAAAGATTTCTTCTTTGTTGTTGTTGTTAGGTGCCCTCAAGTCAGTTCTGACTGATAGCAACCCCTCACAGGAATTTCAATGGCTGATTGTTTCTGGATTGCTTGGAAATGGATTGACACATCCTTCTCCCATTTTTGTGGTGCTAGGGATCAACCTAGGTCCTCAGAGAGCGCAGAGCAGTACTCTATCAACTGCGTTAAACCCCTTAGGATTCATTGTAAACATTAGGCAACAAGATGCTAAATAAAACAGTTGACTAATAGATATATTTAAACTCATTGTCAAACCACACCACTGTAAAAATGCAACCAAGAACAGATTTCATAAAAGAGAAATACAACAAAAACAGGAAGCACAGCTGGGAATACATACACACTGACCTAGCCCATCCCTCATCAGATGTCTACATCCAGGTACTGTTAATGCTGATTACTTAAAGTATTTCTAGTCCCTCTCTGGTAATAATTTTAATAAATCAAATAAAGGCAAAATGAGACAACTCTAGAATGTTTTTGAAACATATGATGGGTTTCCTCCTTTCCACTGTGTGTAAATGAACTGATTGTTGGAATATCTGACTTTGAAACTACTCTTGATGAGTTAGCTCTTAAAGATTTTTTTTTCTTTCTTGCCCTTCAAAAATATAGTGCATACAGCCAGGCACAGTGGCTCACACCTGTAATCCCAGTGACTTGAGGGATGGAGGCAGCCAGATGGCTGGTTTGAGGCCAGAGGCAGACTGCATAACTTAGTGAAGGCCTTACCTCAACATAAAAAGTAAAATAGAATAATAAAATTTAAAAATGGGCTGGGAGTGCAGCCCAGTGGTAGAGTACTTGCAAAGTATGTGTGAGACCTTAGGTTCAACTCCCAAGTGCTGCAAAAATATGGTGCATACTAATATTCATCTTAGAAACCTTAAAATGTATTAACCTAAAGGGGGGGAAATGCTTACGAATAATGGAGAGAAGGCTGTGGATGTTAACAATACAATGTTCTTATGGAAAACACACCTTCAAGAACTACCACATTGACTGACCGTTACACTCTACACTCGTCCTTGACTTTATGCAGATAAGATTTTAAAAACTGAAAACCTCAACCTGTAAAGTGTTACATGAACAAAGAGGTGGCATATCTGCTCCAAACCCTACTGTGTGACCTAAAGGGCAAATAACTTGCAAAGAACAACTTGGCCCTACTGCCGTAGTAAGGTAAGCAGTAGCTGCCAGTGGAACAAATTCCCCCTAACTGAAGAGCGGAGCGATTGCCAGGCATATGCTCGTGTATTTATCAGAGAACCGATTCTGTGCGGTACGAACCATTAGGGCAAAATTAAAGTCTTTCAGTAATGCCTAAACTCGGAAGGTGCAAAACACATACGTGCACGCTGAAGGACAGATACCCAGTTTTCCTGAAGCATACAAACTTGAGCTCTTTAAATGCAAAATTTTTCAGCTAAAACCTGACGGTTCTCGATTATGGTAAAAAAAAAAAAAAAACCAAAACCAGACTCGAAGAGGAATAACTCATGGAATGAAGAAGGCAAGGCTGAAGATACGCTCAGTGTAATAAACAACTCAGGAAGGAATCGGGGCAGCTTTCTCAACCCCTTTGCCCAGCGTGTGACCAAAAAGCAAGATGAACGTGGCTTTCCAGGAGGAGAGAAGTCGAAAGTGACCATTTTGGCCACGAGACTGGATGGATAGCGGTCGCCTCCCTAGAACGCTAAAAGAGAGTAGGAGGAGTGGGAGAGGTCAGAGCATCAGTTGCAAGGGCGCGGGGGCGAGGGCTCCTACAGAAGGCCGAATTTGCAGAGGGGCCCGAGGCTGCCGCCCCCGGTCACGCCCGGAGGCTGGACCACTCTTCGCCGGGAAGGAGAGAAACCCGAGTCAGCGCACACAAAGCTGCCGCCTTCCAGGCAGCCGGCGGGCTGCGCCCAACTTCTAGGCGAGCAGCCACCGGCCGCAGCCACCCTTCCGGCTCGGAAGCCCCCAGCGCCGCCTCGCGCCCACCCGCAGAGTCTCGCTAGGGAGCCGTTACCCCCAACGAAGCCGCGGCTCCAGGGACAAAGTCCCGTCCGCTCCCCGTCGCCGCCTCGTCCTGGCTCCTCCCTGACAAAAAAGTTATCGGTCGCCGGCCGCCTTGGGGGCCCGGCGTGGGTCGCTGGGCCAGACTCACCAGAGCAGCTCCGGGAGCTCCAGCTGCAGAACCTCGAATAGTGCGGCTAGCAACGACAGCGACGGCGGCTACTCAGCCTTCTCCAAGTAGCAGCACCACCTGCCCCTCTTCTTCCTAGCAGAACGGGTCCTGGTGAGCCATCTTCCCCCTCCTCTCACTGACTGACAACCCAGCCCCGAGAGCCGCCACTGCCGCCAGACACTCTGACAGGCAAGACCAGGAACCTGTCCCCAGGCAACCAACCACCACCGCCCCACACCAGCTCAGCCTATCGCAGTCTGCTGGGGTGGGACCAGAACAACTTCTCCACCAATGAGAACCTTCCGCTGCTGGGTCTCAGGCGGAGTCATAGGGTGGGAGGGAGAGCGACTTGAGTGGGCGTGGAATGATTAATGGGCGGGGTCGAGGTGCCTGGGGAAGATGATTGACTGTTGGATTTGCAGTGACCGCTAAGCGATAGTATCAGTGAAGGTCTCTTAGACTCTGAGCCCTTAGGGCTTATGGTTTTCTCAGAAAATAAGCCCTTTCTGGATGATGTGAAATGTAGTCAAAAAAGAGAAACAAATTGAGAGTTTAAATTATTGCTCGAGTATTTACTTCTCAATAATTAAATTCACAAGAATTTATCAAAATCTTGTCACAAACCCTAAAGGAGAAAAATGTACTTTTTAAAAATGATAATAAAAAAACCTCTTCCCCTTTAGTATATCGTTGCTATGACCTTAGCCCTGATTTTTTTTTTTCATGAACTGTTTTTCTCCATTTTCCCCCCTTACTTTTCTTCCAAAATGCATTAAACATTATGTATAAGGACTAGCTCCCCACATTTCTGTCAGTTGCTGTACTGTGGGGGATTGCATGTTGCTATGAGGCTGAAAGGCTATGCTACCAGTATTACAGATACCAGCAGGGTCACCCATGGTGGACAAGTTTCAGACGACCTTCCAGACTAAGACAGACTTGGGAGTAGGACCTGGCAGCCCACTCCAGAAACAATTAACCATTGAAACCCCTATGAATAACAGAGAAATACTGTCAGATATTTTGTCAGAAAATAAGCCCACCAGGTTGGAAAGCACTCAAAAGAAGACTGGGGAAGAGTTGCCTCCTCAAAGTAGAATCTACCTTAATGACAGAAATGGAGTAAAGTCCCAGGGCCAGGTTTACGAATGTGGTACAACTCACAATGAGGAGAAACAACTGTAAACATCCATTAATAATTAGACCGTGAAATATATGAGCATGAATCTAGGAAATCGTTAAAAATCATTAAATCATTAAAATAGAAATGGAGCACATAAACATTGACATTCTAGGCATCAGTGAGCTAAATTGGACTGTCACGGGCCATTTTGAATCAGATAATCATATGGTCTACTATGTTGGGAATGACAGAGAGAAAGGGGGTTGCATTCATCATCAAAAAAGACATCTCAAGATCTGTCCTGAAGCACAATGCTGTCAGAGATAGAATAATATCCATATATCTATAAGAAAGCTTGCAACCGTAGCCCTGTGGCATCTGATCCCATCAGATCTAGGAAGATAAGCAGGGTCTGGCCTGGTTAGTACTTGGATGGGAGACCACCTGGGAACACCAGGTGCTGTAGGCTTGGAAGACAGACCCAGCACCCCACTCCCAAAAATCAATCCGCCATTGAAAACCCTATGAACAGCAGAGAAGCACTGACAATAGTGTTTCTCTTGTTGTATGTAGGGTCACTATGAGTTGGATACCACCTAACAACAACAAAAACCAAGGAAGCCCAGTTAATATGACTATTATTCAAATTTACCCACCCACCACTAAGGCCACAAATGAAGATAGGGACGATTTTTACCAGCTTCTGCAATCTGAAATACATCAAACATGCAATCAGGATGTACTGATAATTACTGGTGACTGTAATGCAAAAGTTGGAAACCAAGAAGAAGGCTCAGTAGTTGGAAAATATGGCCTTGGTGATAGAAACAATGCTGGAGATTGCATGACAGAATTTTGTCAGACCAATGACCTTTTCATTGCAAATACATTCTTTCACTAACATAAACAGGGACTATCCACATGCCATTCACCAGATGGAACATACAGGAAACAACTGAGAAGAATGGGATTACCAGAGCACCTAATTGTACTCATGAAGAATCTGTACATGGACTAGGAGGCAGTCTTTTGAACAGAAAAAGGAAACACTGCTTGGTTTAAAGTCAAGGAAGGTGTGCATCAGGGCTATATTCTTTAGCTATACCTCTTCAATTTCTATACTGAGCAAACAATCCAAGAAGCTGGACTTTATGAAGAAAAACACAGCATCACAACTGAAGGAAGACTCATTAACAACCTGTGTTATGCAGATAACACTACTCTGCTTGCTGAAAGTGAAAAGAATTTGAAACATTTACTGAAGAAGATCAAAGAACACAGCTTTCAGTATGGATTGTGACTAAACATCAACAAAACAAAAATCCTTACAACTGGGTCAGTAAACAACTTCATGACAAATAGAGAAAAGATTGAGGTTGTCCAAGATTTTGCTTTACTTGCTTCTACAATCAACATCTCTGGAAGCAGCAGTCAAGAAATGAAAAGATTCATTGCATTGGGAAAAGCTGTGGCTTTCTTGAGGGCAATGTTGAAAGATCAGACCAGGGTACTGTTGGAGGATTGGCATGATAATTTGGGTCCTCTGGGCCACAGTCTGATCACTGGGAGTGTTAGATTAGGTACTGGAAGATCACAGAGTATGTTATACCCTGATATCTTAGAGAACACTTGCAGTCAAAGCACAAGAAGTTAAATTCTGCTGTTAAGTCCTGGGGAATACAGGAGTGAGGGACCAGAGCAGTAAGGAAAGCCAAAGGATCAACTAGATCATAACATAGTGAGATAAGAGTTAGTATAGGAATACCCACACACACATTCAGTTTTACTGGCTATTGGCCATGTGGGCTTCTAATGTGTCAGCCTGACTTAAAGAGCCAAGGTGTCTGGTAGCAAGAAAGTCAATCAGGACCAGGGCAAGATTCCAGGAAATGAACATCTGTACCACACCAGTGGCAATGGGGATGGAAAGTAGAAGGAAATATTGACTTCCTGCACTGTGCAAAGCATTTGGTTTGTTAAGGATACAAATGAATGCTAGAAACTAATAGCATAAATAGCTGCATAACAAACAGGTGAAAAGTTAAGCAAATATTAATCATTTAATGCAATAGTGGAAGAGATGACACAAGGCAGTACATAATTGATTATTTTTTTCAATGATTTTCTAGCAAAGGAAACAGTGATCAGGAAATGCTTCATGAAGAAGATAGAAACTGAGCTGGGTCTTGAAAAATGGGTAGGAATTTAAATCAGAAAAATTGTGTGAGAAAGAAACCCCTGGAGTGACTGTGAAAATAACATAAGAAGGGAAGCACAAGTGATGTTCAGAGGGCATAGAAGGCAATTTGGGCCAGCCAGAGCTGGAAAATTTGGCTGTGAATAGATAATAGAGTATTTTGAATATAGGAATAAGTGTTCAGTTGTATTTCTTCCTGTCTGATTATTAGAATCAATTAGGATGCTTTCCAAAAATATTAATGCCCAAACCACATACCACACCAAATAAATCAGAAAATTGAGGAGAAGAAGTTGAATATAGGGATTTTAAAAAATATATAGCAAATATTATAATATACATCCAGGGTTGAGATCAGGGAGATGATATTGTAACATTTTACTAATGCTAAACATAGGTTGGACTGTGTGGACAGAAATTGAAATCTGCCTAAGTATATTTAAATTGTCTTCTTCCTACAAGAATACAGGAAGCAGTTTACTGCCTGACTTCACTTCCCGTGTTACAGTGGTAAGATAATATAAAAATCAATTTAAGTTAAGTCTTCCTCTAAGAGTAAAGTCAAAGTACAATTTTATATTTGCAATCTACTCTCCATCACAATTTGTGCATATAAAAGTATTTTCCAATAATAACAGTCTCCAGCTAACTTTTACACACCACCATTTACATTTTAGTGTCAAAACACCAGGAAAATGCCTAAGGGAACATTCTGTTTCAAAAGGGAAATGCTTTTAACCTACTTTAGGAATAATAGCATATTCTGGACCTTCTCTACCCATCTTTGCTTGTCCCTGATATCTGAAAGCACAAGTCTACACTAACTATTAAAATGTATTTGCCTTTTAGAAAGTCTGTAGAATGGTCAGTTAAACACTGTAAAGCATAAACATTTTCCCTATTATATTGGATTTCAAGAACTTTAAGAAAAATTAGCTCAAATCTATTTCTATTAAAGTCTGTTGCAAACGACAAAATAACAAAGGTTTTAAATGAAACAGGAGAATTTCATCTTTAAAAAAGTGAAAAGTATGTCAAAATGTTACTTAGTTGTATGTTAAACATAAAAAAGAAAAACATGAGGGGTGCCTAAGAGGTCATTCAGGGGCTTGCTGTGTTATTTCCCTTGTAAGGGAGCTACCCTGAAGCCAGAGCTCCCAGCTGAGGCAGCAAACAGTGCTGAGCCATGATCTGTGCCCTTCAACTCCCTTCATAGAATCATATAACTCAAGGACAACCAAATCTACAAGGGATGCTGATATGAACACTCCACACAAACAAGGAAGGCAACAATTACCTACTCCTTTTAAGAATTTGAACTGGAAATGGGAAGAGAAAATCACGTGGTGGGAGCAGAAGCTAAAAAGTCAGGGGGCAGAAAGAAGGACTTGAAAAGCCTAAGAGGGACAAGTGATGAGTAAACTGAAGCTAAGAGGTAGAAAAGGGACATTTACAGTGGAGGGTGAAGTGGTTGATAACAAAGACATTGTAGAAGTAGAGACAGAGCAGAAAGAGTCACTGTGGTAAAGATGGGGGCAGTGAAGTCCTATTGTCCAGGGGACATGGAGATAACCCATTTCCTGAGCTGCTGTGGATTGTTCCAACTCCCACTGTTTGTGTTCCGCTTCTGTGCGGTCCAGCTATAGCCATTCTCAGAATCCCATAAGATTCCCATCTCTATCATGGAAGGCATTTGACATAGCTTATCATGTTTTTCACCCCTGTATAAACCAATAAGTAGATTTCCAGAATTGTGGACTGTGATATTATTCTACATATTTTAGTTTTTGTCCAAATTCCTGGCTCATAACTCCCATAACCTTGGTTACTCTTTAAATGCTAGAATATAAGGTTCTTTTGTCTTTAGTTCCAGGTCCTCCAAGAGTGGTCCTCCGAGGAGTAAAGTTGAAAGACAATCTCTTGTTATAATGTTGGGGCACTCCAGGCCTCAGATGTAAACCTCAGAAAGTAAATCTCTCTTTTTGACCTTCTCCTGGCCTCCTTTCACTTGCTCCTTATTCTCCCTGAGGCAGAGCATAGAAGCTAGAAATATATTCTAATCTCCCCTGCCTGTCATGTCTTGGAGCTGGCCATCAAGAAATTTTCTGACCTATCTTGTCTGACCTTCATTTACGAAAGGGTCCTGCCCCATACCCAGGAGAAAGGAATGCTGCACAAAGAAGCCAAGAAGAATCTGAACTGACAGGCTTTGCTGGGTTTCCCTCCTAAGTCTATTAGCATTAGATCATACCCTTTCGCCCAATAACATTTATACTTGGTTGTACACACACAATCATGCCTATGCACTAAAGTCCACATAAAAAAAAACAAAAGGACAAGCTCCTGAGCAGTGGTGTACACTTGTAATCCCAGCAACTCAGGAGGATGAGGCATGCACAACATGAATTTGAGCCCAGAGGCAGCCTGTACAACTTAGTGAGATCCTGTCTCTAAAACAAAAAATTTAAAAAGGGTAAAGCATTTGTGTAATATGGGTAAGGCCCTGGATTCAACCCCAAGTAAAGCCAAAAAAAAAAAAAAAGGAAGAAGAAGAAGACATGATTCTGAGAGCTTCTGAACAGCTGAACGTGTGGAGGCTTATAGGAAGGTGAACAACACTTCACCCATATGCAGGAGGGTAGCACACCCCAACTGCACAGAGACAGAAACTTCTGCACTGGAGACCCTTCCAGACTTTGCCCTATGTATCTCTTCATCTGGATATCTATTGGTGTCCTTTAAAATATCCTTGGTAAGCTGGTAAACATAAATAGTATTTCCCTGAGTTCTGTGAGCCATTTTATCAAGCCTAAGGAGGGGATCATGGTCCCCCAAATTGTAGTCAGTTGTTCAGAAATTCCAGAGGCCTGGACTTGAGACCTGTATCTGAGCCCTCAACCTGTGGGATTAGATGCAACCTCCAGGTAGAGACAGTCAGAACTGAATTGGAGGATGTCCAACTGATACCTGATGCAGAATTGCTTAGTGGCTTGCTGATGAGGAGAAATCTCCTCACATTTGGAGTCACAGAAGTGATCTGTACTATGAGTGTATGGGAGGAGAAACTGAATTTGCTTTTCCTCTGTCTCTTCAGATGGATCAAATGAAAGAAGTTGGACCAATTGCATTTTGCAAAGAGAAGTTTACCCTTCAAGGATTGGTTACGGGTTTTTCTAGGAATAGCATCCATGGAAAGAAGAAAACATTCTCTACCTCTTTAAAAAAAAAGACTCAAATTATATTTTTATAATAGGTATTTGAAGGAGAAAAATTTTGCTTTCTCTTGTTTTTTAGTAGCTGGCTGAATCTGGCTCATATTTACCATCAAGCCATACAGATAGGAATGGAGAATCTAACGACTACCTGCTACCCTCAAGTGAATGGAAATGAAAAATATCCACATATGTCTTCTAAGACATTTTATTAACTGATGTCTCCTAGAAGAATTGTTGGGGGAGAATTATCACTCACCTTTTATAAATCATATTTTTGAAAAATATTTGATAATATGGGGAAAATGCATTTCTTTCATTGTATTAGATTAAAAGGATGGATATAAAACTATTTATGTGACAAGGTCACACCTTCACAGATGTTTATGTCAGTAGGCTATATCAGCAATACATGATCATGAAGAAATCCTGGATAAACTTTATTTTCTTCTTCATAAATATTTTTAATTTACCAAATGTTCTCTAATATATATTAATTTTATAAACAATTAAAAAGAAGTGCATATGACTTTCAGGATGAGCAGAGAGCAGACTGTACTTTGCTTTTTGTTAATTCTGGCTAAGTAAATCTCAGTTAAATATTCCTCCTTTCACTTTTAGCTAATGCATTATTCAAAAATTCTTCAAAATGTGCTCCTAAATCCAACAGAGAAGCTCCTATTATTGCTGACAAGCAAAAGACCTCACTGGGGAGTACTTAGTATAAAAGCATGAACATGTATATAGATTTGCTCTGCCAGATGGAGATCCAGATAAGAGAAAGTAACACAGAGAAAATATGCTGGTAAATGTGATAAACAATAACTCCTCCAGAGGAAGTTGACTGGCTTGTCATCTTTGGGTGCCCTGCAATAGTAAAATGTTTGTCACATAGAGGAACTTCAGAAATACAAGTTAAAGGAGTACATGAAATGACGGCACTTTTTTTTCTGTCTCAGTTTGGCATAAGACTTTTTTCAGGTATGCACACTGATCTCTAAGTACAGGGAAATGTGACATCTCCACTTTCTGACCACTCACTGCATTCATTAGAGCAGTGTACTGCAATTGTATTCAATTTAGCACCTCATTATGTATCAACTTGAATATTTTCAAAATCATTTCCCACATGTTGACTCTTTTGTCAGAGAGCAGAGATGACAACCAGGCCACACACTTCCTTGGTTCCCTTGCTGAGTGTAATGCCATTCCCAAAGCAATTCAACAAGCACAAGCACTGGATGAAAGGTGGATGAGTCTGATACTTCAAGGTCCAGCTTCATGGAGAGGGAGGAAAGGATTGGTAAGAAGAGGCATATCCTCAAACATTTCTGGCAGGCCTTTGTCTCTGGTTTGTAAGGGGTAAGGGGAGTATGTAATATGAATAATAGTTCTATTTTTCAATTTCATTCTCATCTATGTAGTCATCATCACCACACTGTGATATTTATGCCAAAAAAAAAAAAAAAACACCAGTAGGAGAGCACAGAAACACCAAATGTTCAGTAAGAACAAGCTTGGCTTCCATTTTCTCTACCACCATGTGGAAGTGACCCAGTTTATCATCTACATAGTTTCTCCTGCATTATGCTGGCAAAGCCAAAGCATATATTCTTTCATCTTCTCTGTTTACCTTAGCACATACATGTTCAGGGCCAGCTACCTGTATCATTAAAGAGTATTATCTGCAAAATCTCTACCCCTGCAGGGTGGACCATGGTACTAGCCTTTAAAGTGAGTCTTGAGGATTTTTTGCAGTTGAATTCACCAGGAGAATGAGCCCAACTCACCAACAAAAACTGAACAAAAATTCATTGGCCAATCCTTAAGAAAGAGCAGATCTTAGCCAGGCATGGTGGTGCACCCCTATAATCCCAGCACTTGAGAGGCTGAGGCAAGAAGATTGACACGAGTTCAAGGCCAGCCTGGTATACAGGGAGAGTTCCAGGATAGCCTGGGCTACACAGCAAGACCCTGTCTCAAAAAAACAAAAAGCAAACAAACAAAGCAGAATTTTAGGAAACAAAATATGAAGGGCAGAGAAATAGAATATCAGAATGTGAAAACAGGATAGTACCTAGAGAGGACTCAAGCCCTGGAGATCATGGACAGGAAGACACTACCTAGGGCTAAGAATAATCAAGGTCACTGTTGAAAGAAATTAGATGAAACAAAATGATGAAGGAAACACAAGCTATGCAGACCTGGGTCAGTTATGCCAGTTCTGAATTGTAACTTTTGACAATTGAAGTACAATGGTCTCCCCTTTACTGTTGATAGATATGTTTCAAGAATCCCAGTGGATGCCCAAAACTAAGTATAATATCAAATCCTATATATAGTACGTTTTTCCAATATATACATATTTATGATAAAGTTTAACTTATAAATTAGGCAAAGTAAGAGGTTAATAACAATAATAAACTGGAACCATTATAACAATATGGCGTAATAAAATTGCCAGCATCACTATACTTGTACATTGGAGCAATTATTAAATGAAATAAGGGTTGCTTGAACACAAGCACTGCAATACTGCAACATTCTGGCTGATAACTAAGCAGCTACTAAGTGACTAATAGGCTTATGGCATATGCAGTGTGAATTCACTGAACAAAGGAATGATTCATGTCCTGGGCAGGAAGGAGCAAGACAGCACAAGATTTCATCATGCTGTTCAGAATGTCTTGCAATGTAGAACTTCTGAGCTATTTATTTCCAGAAATTCCGCTTAATATTTTCAGACTGCTGTTAAGACAGGTAACTGAAACAGTAGAAAGTAAAACCCTATGGAGGAGACTGCTATACAACATACACATAGAAAAATAGAAAAAACAACAATATGATTAGCTCAATGTATGTCAATGTGTGTTACAAGACACACACTACAAACAAGTCAAGGAAAACAATATTGACTCACTCTAGAAGCCCTGTTGGACCCACTCTCAATCACTATCCCCCTCCCTTCTCTCCAAAGATAACCCGTTTTGACTCCCAATGTTTTAGTTTATCTACGCCTGTTAAATTTCATTAAGTAGAATCATATGGAATACACACTTTTTTTCTCTCAATATTGTTTGTGGAGTCCATCCATGTTTCTTGCTGTAATTCTAGTCTGTTCATTTTCATTGCTGCATGTTGTTTTACTGTATAAATATACCATAGTTTATTTGATCATTCTACAGCTGATGGACATTTGAGTTGTTTCCAGCTGTGGGGGGAGGAGGGAGTGGCTATTACAAAGAATGCCCCTGGTAGCATTCTTGTACATGCCTCTCCATGTACATGTACATGCACTTCTGTGGTATATGTTCAGGAGTGGAATTCCTGAGTACAGAATCAGCACATTCTCTCCTTTATATGATGCTGCCAAATCATTTTCCAAAGTAGTTGTACATCTTGCACACCCACCAGTGGCAAGTGAGAATTCTAGTTGCTCCACATCCTTGCCAATGTTTGAATTATCAGTCTTTTAAATTCTAGCTATTCTGGTGGGTGTGTAGTGCTATCTCATTGTGGGTTTAATTTGCATTTCCCTGATGACTAATGAAGACCTTTCATGCTCTGCCATTTTAAAACATCTCTGCATGTCTGTTTTATTACAAATCACTGCTGAGCCACATTTAGATTCAGAACCAACAATCATTTATTAAGTCCCAACCGTGAGTCAGAGCCTACATGTGTTTGATTCCTCCACATACTCAATGCCTCCAGGCATTTTTTTTTCTGGGCTGGGTGGTTTCTGGTCAGTCCTGCTGGTTTAACTGTATGATTATATTACTGCTGATATAGTGGATAGACCACTTCAGGGTGAAGAATGTCCCAGCTTGGGGGAAGGGGTAGAAGGTAGGAATGGCATTGAGTGTGGAGAATGAAAGCCAGCTAGATTTTCAAGCTGTATAGCTAAAAAGAATTGATGACAGTTTCTACACCTAAAAGTTTAAACTAGAAACAATAAAATAGGATGATGATTAGTGCTGTTAGAAACAGCAATCCTCATAAGCAAGAGAAAGGTAAACTGGTGTTGGATGGTATTGTGAAATAAAAATCTCCCAGGAAGATCTTTCTCTGAATGACTCATGGACAAAACAAGTTCTCTGAAAGTGTGAATCTCTGTTAGCATGATGGATTTTGAGGGTCAAACACAGGTTTACTTGGCCTCAAATTCTACCTGACAGAGTTTTGTCCAGAAGTGGCAAGACAGTCCAGTGACATGCTTGCTTTGTTTTAGAAAAAGAGGCTCCAAACTTCCTTCTGGTGCATCTCAGCTGAGAGGTGGTACCAGCTGGACCTTAATCTTCCCTTGTGGCTTTTACTACAAGTTGATTGGAGTGTATGAATATACCATCTAGGGTCAAATGATCAGACAGAGAGCCAATCAGAGTGGAGGGAGAGATCAGGAATCAGAATAGGGGGAAAGATCCTGGGAAGAGTAGCATATTATGCATTAAGTACCAACCCTGAACAGATAGTTGTACCTTTATGTAGCAAATCCCCAGCTGAAATCTCACTGAAAATCACAGACAGGCCTCAACTGAGAAGAGGGCCAAGGACAGCCTAAAATGTGGGGCCATGTTTAAGACCATGTTCAAGAAGGGCTCCAGGCTGAGCCAGGGACTGGTTGAAAGGCAGGAATGAATCCTTGGAAGGAGGTATGGGCATAATGTCACCCACAAAAGTCAATCATGTCCAAGTTTCCCTAAAAAGCCCTGAATTCTTTTGGCATCCAAAGCTGCTAGTGGACCTGATAGAACCAGCATTTAGGCTTCTTTCAGCACCCACCAGATTGCCACATTACACACCTGAGGAGCACCCATATGGATCAAATGAACCTCTCTTGGTGAGCCAGTTCTTTAGATCCACCCACCTTGGCCAAAGAGATAAAAATGGGCTTCAATATAGGCACCATGATACTAGTCAATTTTGCATCATTAGAATGAAATATGGACACAGGCTACCCAGGAAGAAGGCAAAGCTTATTTAGCTCATAATTTTGGAGGTTTGAAGTCCAAATGGCCTAGTATGGGCCCCATGGGGAGACTGACCCTTGACTGCCTCACCTTGTGGCACATAGTGATGGCAGGAGCAAACAAGCAAATACATCTTAAACTGGGAGTAGAGGGCAGGGAGGGGCTCCCACGCTTGCTACTTTTATACCAACTCTCTCACAAGATCTGCCAAGGGGTAATGCAAGAATTACCTCACACTCCCAATGACCTATGGTCCCCTAACTAGGCCCCAGTTCTAAAAGGTGCCACCACCTCCCAATAATGCCATGCTGGGGACCAAGCCTTTAACACATAGACATTTGAGGGGCACAGCTAGACCACATCCAAACCACAGCAGGCACATTTTCATTTCTGTGCAATTTGCACCTTGCAGTGTTTGCAGGAACCAAGAATGTCTTCCTTATGCAGATGATAGCCCTGTGTTGATCATATTTGTTTGTCCAGAAAGGACAACTTCATCTCTCCTTTTCCTTCCCTAGGATACATAAGAGATCTGAGGAACTGATTTTTTTTCCCCATGCCCCAGGAACTGAATTTTGAGGCAGAAGCAAGATCATGAGTAGACTCAGAGAGATTTTAAAAGACACACGGAGATGGAGAGTGGAATGAACTAAGGTCAAGACTGAGCTGAAATCTCACATAGCTTTTGTAAATGTGTGCCTTGGACAAGATACTTACCATCTGTGGATTTCAGTTTTCCCATCTGAAAAATGAGGGGACTGGACTGTGATCTGAAAGTGAAATATTTCCTTAATTGACACATAGGGGTTTAGCTCAAAGTTTTCCTACAGAGGTTTGAAGTGTGGCCAAGGAGGCCTGGTGATACTCGATTTTCTCTCTGCATCCTCGCCTGCTCTGTCCCTGTAAGGCTCCCCTTGTTCTGCATCTCTTGGCTTCCCTTGCTCTCCACTTCTGTCTGGCTTTGGCCAGTGCGGGACACCTGCAGGAGAACCGAGGGCTGAAGGAGAGGGAAAGAGAGCAGGTGCTATGGTTTGAATGTTTGTACCCCTCCAAAATTCAATTGCTAAAACCCAATCCCTAATGTGATAGTACTAAGAGGTGGGCTTTTATGAGGTAACTAAGCCATGAGGTCTCTCTTGCCCTCTGTTTGCCCTTCCACCTTCTGTCCTGAGAAGACACAGGATGCAAGGCATCATTTTGGAACTTAAAATACCAGATCTGTTGGTATCCTGATATTGAAATTCCCAGCCTCCAGAACTCTGAGCCAATACATTTCTGTTCATTATAAATTACCCAGTCTGTGGTATTCTCTTATAGCAGCACAAATGGAATAAGAAAGTAGGATATATCCCTTATGCTTCCTTCCTGCTTGGTGTCTTGGGTCTACTTCTATGGAGTAGCCACTTCCCCCTGGTAATACCTTTGCTCCCCTAGCTATCTCTTCAGACCAGCAGTAACAGCATCTCAAGGCTGCTTGTCCTCAGGTATCTCTCAGCATCCTTGCTGATGGCTGTAACTTTGCCCTCCCTTCTGTAGATAGTCCATATATGAAATCAACCTATATGGCTATCTACAGATGAATGGATAAAAAAGTATAGCATACACACACACACAGACACAGACACAGACACACACACACACACACACACACACACACACACACACAAATACTACTCAGCCTTAACAAAGAATGAAATCTTATAATTTGCAGCAATATGGATGAACCTGGGGGACATTAGGTGAAATAAGCCCAGCACATAAAAACAAATACTACATGACTTCACTTACATGGGAAATCTAAAAAATTTGATCTCACAGAACTTGAGAGTACTTGAGTTGGCTATCAGAGGCCAGGCGATGGAGTGGGAAAAGTTGGTCAGTGGGAGCAATGTTATAGTTAGATATGAGTAGTAACTTCTGATGCTGTATTGCACAATAGGGTAACTATAGTTAATAACATGTTTTATACCTCAAAATAGGTAGAAGAGAAGATTTTGAATGTTTTCACTACAAAGAAATGATACTTCTTTAAGGTAGTGAATATGCTAACTACCCTGATTTAATTATTACACATTGTATACATGTATCAAATTATCACACCGTACCTCATAAATATCTGCAATTAATGAAATCAAGTGGGGAACTTGTTTTCTTTCCAGGACTCTGGATGATATAAAAATCTTCTCTTTGAAAAGGAAATTATGGATTATAGAGCTCCATATCCCCTTGCCTCTCACAAACACCTGGTGCTATTACTCTTTTCCTCATTTCAAGAGAATGATGCAGTCTGGTGGATTGTATTTACTTGGAGGAGAGAAAGGTATACAGAAGTAATGAGTTACCTTTTTCTAATACTTCCATTATTGCTTCCCAACTAGATTTTATCAGGGCAGCAACTGACAATAATATGCTGCCACACACTTACATGAAAGAAACCAAGGAACAGAAATGCTTGTTATTTGACTAAAACAAATGGCCAAACCACTCTATCCAGGTTCAAAAGACCATTCTCTCCCTATCCACCTTTCTTCTGACCAGAACTTTTGGACTTGAATTTAAAATGTAGCCAGATTAAACAGGCAGTTTCCAACTTCTCCCTTCTATTTTGCATCCCAAGATAGACATGATCCATGACTTTAATTTGAATATATTTTGGGTTTTGTCAGGAGTTGGAAGTTTTTCAGAAGAGCTGTGCCAAATTTTTACATCTTTACTGAAATTTACATTTTCCATGTCTGGTTATTACCCTCCTCCTTATGTTCTCTTGCTTTCCCTCCCAATCCCACCCCCCAAGTCATTGTGGAGCAAGACCACCATATCACCCAGGAACCAAGGGATTCAAGAAGCTAAATGTCTATCACAGACATCACAAATTTAACTAGAAAAATCTGTAAGATTTGAAACTAGAAATGTTGAAGTCCTGGAGGATTGGTGGGAAGTAGGGAGTTTGCAATTGTGGAGAATAAAACCTGGAGTTTTCAGAGCCCTAGACAAGTGTTCCTTACAAGTAGAAGGAGGAATGAAAAAGTTTTAAAAGCAAAAATAGCTTGAATTAGCCTTTCCTGGTGTGTGTACCATGGACTAGCACTAGGGTACCATGTACCCTAGCACTATAAGAACTTCTAAGGGGGTACTAGTGGAGAAAAGGATTCTGATCAAATAAGACTGGGAAATAGTGCAAAATGTGGCTCCTTGTCAGCCCCAAAGCATACTAAATGCATTGAGAAGTCCTATAAAACAACAATTTTGTCTAATGGTTGAATTTCCATGCTTTTCCTCAAATTTTTCAGCCTTGAAACTTCAAAAATAATATCTTTACAACTACGTACTTTAAATTTCAAGACTATACTTGGAGAAACATCATACTCAAAGCAAAAACTCACAGGAAACATGATTTCTATCTTCATCTTCCATCTCCTGGGCAATATGGACCTTGCCCTGGCATGCAAAATCAGACTCTTGCTTCTTTCTATCCTGGTGAACATTCCAGCAGAAAATATTTTGTAACACCACATTAACAAATGTTAGATCTTCCTCCAATGTTTGTTGAATGAATTGATGATTGAATGAAATGAAAAAAATGTCAAACACCGGAATGCCTGGAACTGAGTAAAGCAGTAACAAATGCTTTCATTACTATTTTTCAGAGTCTTTGGTTTAGGAGAAACAGAAAAACTCAAACCTTATAATTGGTCCCCTTCCAAATGACTTAAAGACTCAGACTCTGTCCTTAGGTAACACACATTTTCTGAAAGAGAACCAAATGACCTTTCAATCAGACAAGGCTTACATGAATATGTATCAGAATCATAGGCAAAAGTGCTGTTTGCTTACAGTCATAAATGATGAACAGCAAGAAAAAATGAGCTAGATAAAACATATATTCCAATTCTGTGATGCTAGAAGGCATACTTGTATGTTACCTGAGAGTCTGTCTTTTTTTCAATATCTTTATCATGTTGCTGTTGTTATTGTTGTTACGTGCCGTCAAGTCAGCATCTGACTCATGGCGACCCTCACAGGGTTTTCAATGGCTGTTTCAAGATTGCCTTGGGAGTGGATTGCTAGGCCCTTCTCCCAATCTTTATCATAGTTATCATCATTTATAGCAATAATACAAAAATATGTGCAAGTTGAAGTAATTTATTTAATTTCTGCTCCTACCTAGACTTACAAAACAGATTAGAAGCTCTAACAAACTTGCAATACTTAGGATTATGTGGATCGACTTCCTTAGAAGGAAGGCATCTTGTCTGAGAATTTCAAGTGTTTCCTAATTTAGTAATGTACTGGAGTATGTTTCTCACTGACATCTAACTGATCACACCGAGTCTTTTGAAAGAGAATTGCTGTTCCTGCCCACAGTGTATCAGAAAAGTATTAAGACTAGACTCATGCTTTTATTGAGTACATTCTGTGATTTAAAGCACAGAAATAGATTTGTATTTATATATGTATTATCTCATAATGAAAAAGTTGCCAGTCACTTGGAAGAGAAAAAGCTGATGTTAAAGTGTTACTTATTTTGAATACATTTCATTTGAGTCTTAGGAATTTATCTGACTTCAAGTAGTTAAGTGTGGCTAAAACAATAGAAGTTTTTAGTTGAACTAGTTAAACAACAAGGCAATTCACACAGCATGACAAACTAGGAGGTACAGAGGAAGATCAAGCCTTCAACTTAGCTAATCAGTGGAACAGTGATGTCATCAAAGGCTTAGGTTCTATTTCCCTGCTCTGCCATCTACAGCACTGGCTTTTTGCTGAGGCCAGTTCTTTCCTCACGGCAATAAGATGATCACCAGCAAATTCTAGAGGAATAGTGTTCATTATTCATCTATTACAAGACAGAGCAAATCTAAGCAAGAAATATAAGTCCTTGCCTTTGGTCTGTCTGAACCTACTTGCTACACTTATGTGAGGAATTCTGGGATAACCTCCAGGGATAGAGAGGAGGCATGGTTTGGATAAAGGCATATCTAGCCCACCTGGAGGTCTGCTCTATGGCCCCTGGCAAGATGGCGCCCAGTTATTTGCATATTACCCTTCATTGGTTGTGGCCATTCCCTCGTTCCTCCACATGATTGGCTGGTTGCCATTACCACGATCTTGAGGGAATTGGGGGCAGTTGCCCTAAGACTGTATAAGGACAGTGCACAAGGCACTCGGGTTGTAGCAGCCATTCCATTGCTGAGGTCCATGCCACCAACCACCACTGTCAGAACCGTGCGGCAGTCACCATTCTACTGTGGACTACAGACCAGCCACTCCATCACCGGACAGGGATGGAGATCGTCCGGGACCAGCAGACAAGAGACCAGACTTTGTGGAGGGCAGTGGAGAAGAACTAGGCCTAAGCAGAATATCTGGATCCGGGTTCCCTCAGCTTCCCAGGATCACGGCCAAAGCCAGAGCTTCACTCCTGCCATCCCAAACGTTGGGGCCCTAAGCTGGTTATCCCGGGGGGCAGATTTGGGGGCTTTATCTCTTTAACAGGAGCTGTACAATAAAACCTGTACAAAAGGCACCCCGAAGCAGCCATCCTTGACTCGGTCTGTGTCCCCTCACACCTCGCCAGTCCCCCACAGTGTTGGGGTTCAGGCACCCAGACACAGTTATCCATCCCCACAACAGGGGAATGACATTGATGGTTGGAAACCTGTGATTCTCGAGGTGTTGTCTCCACACCAGAAGTTTCGGCTGTCAGAAACCTGGAAACCTGTTAGAAATGCAAATTCTTAGGTTTCATCCCAGATCTACTGAATAAGAAATGCTGGGAGTAGAGTCCAGCAATCTGACTTTTATCAAATACTACATGTATTCTAAAGTTTGAAGACCACTATTTCAGACAAAACAGGATCTACCCCTGGAGATGGGGAAAGAGTGGAAATATGGGCCAAGTTAGGTATTATTTATTTATTTATTTTTTAGAAAGTAATAATGGGAAGCTATGCCTGTTGAGCTACTAATTAAAAAATCCTGGATTTTTCAAAAGCAGTACTGGTCTATCCCATCAGGCTTTGCAAAACATGGTATCATTAATATCACTCTCTCAAAAACTCTCTTGAAAACCTCTTGTAAAGCACAACATCTTGGAAAGAGGGTGAGAACATACTAAAAAAACTGTCAATTCTAATTTTATCACTGCTTAACCCTGTGCTCTTGAGAAATTCACCTACACTCTCTGGACACCAGATTTTACTTGTGTAAGAGCATTTGTCTTTAAATTGCTAGAAATGAAAATGATTGTAACCAGTATTTATTGTGTGCTTATATATATGCACAGACTACCAAGGATTTTATTTACCACTACATTATTTAATAGCCTGCAGCTGCAGCTCTGTGGCATCCAATCCCGTCAGATCTCAGAAGCTAAGCAGGGTTGGACCTGGTTAGTACTTGAATGGGAGACCGCTTGGGAACACCAGGTGCTATAGGCTTTGGAGAAGGACCCCACAGCCCACTCCCAAAAAACATTCAGCCATTGAAAACCCTGTGAATAGCAGAGAAGCACAACAATAGTGTTTCAGCTGTTCTACATAGGGTCACTGTGAGTTGGACACCAACTCCATGGCACCTAACAACAACAACAACAACAGCAATATTCTTTAATACTTGGAATATCTCCTATGAAGTATGTAACTTGCCCAAATTCAGTGGGCTAATGAATGAATGATCTGGGATCCAGATCTGTCGGATGCCACAGTTCATTTGCTTAGCCACTATGCTATATGCCCCCTCCCTTATCCCCATCAGACTAATTCTTCATGATTCTTTCATTCATTTGGTCTCATGTGGGTTTAGCACTTTGTACTTTTTAACATAGAGGCAGTGTGGTATAATAAAAAGAACGTGGACTGTGAATTTAGGCTATAATTTGAATTTTGGCTTCACCACTCTCCTTAGGCATGATTTTGGGAAAACTACTTAGCTTCTCTGCAACTTTAATTTTCAGTCTGTAAAATAACATGTTACACAGTATTTGTAAGAAATAAAAGATAATATATAGTAAACATTAAAAGAGATAATATATACTGTAAGAGATATTCAGTAAATGTTCATTTCCTCCCTTGCCTATTGCCCTGTAGGAAATATTATGTGCTGAATGAAGGGAGAATATTTTGGAACATTTATTTCTTTCCAAAAATAAATATTTCCATTCATAAGTGACCTTATTAAATACCTCCAGGAATGGAAAAATTCTGCCTGTAAATTTGTGGCTGAAATTTTCTAGAAGTAAAAACCCAAACAAAGAAGCTTGCCCAGAGAAGAACAACCCTGGAGCCTTCCATCCATCTTCCACAACCATCCTGTCTCAACCATCTCTTCCCAGAGTCTTATTCAAGTGGGAGGTGCATTTTAATTTGAAATGCCATTTTCAAATTTCAGAAGTATCTTCTCTTGTGTTAATCTCAAAATAACAGTCTCTATGGGGTAATAACTCTGCTTTCTCCTTCCATAAGCCCTCCTACAATGGTGGGGTAACAGCACCCACAGCCAGTTTCAGGAAACCTATTTGGTACATGACAGCAAAGGCCACAGTTCCCAGAAAAGTATGCTCCCTTTGTGCAGTGCCATCATGGAGAAAAGAAGCTTATCTTATGAGCTCAGAAGGATGTGAGTTGTGAATGTTTCATCATTCACTTCCATGGCTTTTGAAAGATTGTTTAGGACATTTATTTTATGGTTCTATGATCATATCATCTTTAATAGTAAGAAATGATAAAATTAAGAAACAACCATTTAAAATGCTTAAAAAGTTTGAGGCTCCTATATTTGCTTTAAATGTAAAAGTTATAGTTGTGGCTGTTTAATAGGTATTTAATAAGGAGGTATTTAATAAGGAGGTATTTAATAAGGTCACTTATGAATGGAAATATTTATTTTTGGAAAGAAATAAATGTTCCAAAATATTCTCCCTTCATTCAGCACATAATATTTCCTACAGGGCAATAGGCAAGGGAGAAAATGAACATTTGTTGAATATCTCTTACAGTATATATTCAGTTGTGGTTGTGGGCTGTTTAATTTTGTCATCCTGAAGAATAACAGACACTTTGGAGTAAACTTACAGTGTGTGGTTTGTATTTTGTTGCAACATTATTCAAGCAGGGTGGACATTTATGACCCTTTGGCATGACCAATACCCCTTATAATCAGATTTTGAACCAGATCTTGGACATTGGATAGTTCATCTAGAGAATAATCCTTTAAAATATCCTTTACTATAATCAAAAGGCAGGAATAGTTCATGAAAATGAATTTGCTATCCCTTAGTTTGATGTTTTTTTGTTAAGTGCTGTCAGGTCAGATCCAACTCATGGTGACCCTATGTACCATAAAACAAAACACTACCCAACTATAATTTAGTTTCTACACAACACAAAGTTAATGCCTGGATTTCAGAATCCATTTAATGGTGTTCAGATTTTCAAAGTTGATGATGGTTATCTCTAAGATCTTCTCCTTTTTCTCCCTTCTTAGCTCCATGGTGGTTGGTGTCCATGTTATCAGAGTCTTTATAGAGACTCTTACTAAACACTTATTTAGGCCTTGTCTGGCCCCCAATTCATCTGTTCTCCAAAATTTTCCATTCTTTGCCATATCCTCCAAACAAAACTCTTTTGACTCAGGTCAGGCTAATGTAATGGAAAGCTAGTGGATTCTGGAGTCAAAAAGATTTATGGCAGAGCCTTATTTCCACCACTGTGTGACCTTGGTAAAGTTGGTTAACTTCTTTAAACATTGGTTTACTAACCTGTAAAATAGTAAGATCAACCATTAGGTAACTGAAATGCATGGGAGCATTTCTGTACCCTACTACTTTCAGCTGGCTCCTTCCCCCAAGCTTTCTTTACATGGTGAATCATGAAGATCAGTACATGTTCAAACCCTGAAGGGAGGTTCAGTGCATACAAAGACTAATGGTGGAGACTCAAAGGTGGCCAGAGAGAAACTACTGTGAATTGGTCTGTCTTTGTTTTGTTTTAAACAAAAACCAAGATTCAGATGCCATTTGCTCTCCACCACTTCCCTAAATCACCACAGCAAAGGTGTTCCCTTACTCCACATGTTCTTTCCAGGTCAGATGTTGCCATTTATAGTAGATTTCCCTTCTCAAATACCCTTGGGTGCTTCCTTATATCTGACTTGGAGGCAGTGGGACACCAGCAAGAGGGAGGGGAGCATTCTGCATCATTCACACCATTTTTTGAACCATTAGAAAAGACTGTGCTTGTAACTTCCCATAAAGGGCAAGTGTGGTGGCACACATTTGTAATGCCAGCACTCTGGAGGTTGAGACAGTAGGATTGTGAGTTCTAGGCCAGCCTGGGTTATAATAGCAAGATTCTGTCTCAAAACAAAACAAAAACAAACAACCAAGCAAACCTGTAGAGAAGTTCAAGGAGAATAATCTAAATTTCCACTTACTGCTGTTTCATAGTGTGGCCCTGGCAAGGGAAAGTAGATCCAAGACTTCCTGGGTAGTGTTGCTTTTTGCATGACTTCAGCAGATTGATAGGAATGGGGTGTGGGGGTAGTCTTCCTGTTACATGTGAAATAAGCCTTCTTTCAGCAGTCACTCAGGACATAATGAAGATGTCTAGTGTCTGAGAGGCAGATTTTTAAATGGTTCTTTGGGAATCCATGGGGGTCTGCTGATGAGAAAAGAAAAGCAGCACCTCTTCAACTCTGACAGTTCTGCTTTGTCCAGTGTCCTTAGTTTAAGTTTGGAGGAAATCTCATTTGTAAAGAGAACAAAGAGCTTTGCTACTAAACACACACACATACACACATACACATGCCCACACACTGTGTAAACAACGGTCTCAAATATTCTGCTCAAGGGGAAGTTAAAATGGAATTATGGGACAGACAGCAAGGCTCTTGAACTTGTCTACGTTATGGTTTGCTATTACTAGAAGAAGTAGTGCCTTCCCGGTGGAGTTAAAAATGTGTGTTCCACTGCAGTTGGTAGAATCTTTTGGATGCATGATTCTGAACCCTGCCTGTACACTGTAGTCACTTGGGGAGCTTTAAAAAAATACTAAAATACTTAAAAAAAATACCCCTGGCCTTCACTCTACAAAGTCACATGATCCTTGGAATTAAACCAGCTCTGGTCCTAGTAATTAAAAACATATATTCACACTGTAGTATAATAATTAAATATTATATAAATATACACATATGGAAATATATGTGTGTATATATATGTATAAATTTATAGAGAAACTTGGCACAGTTATGAGATTGAATCATTAAGAATGACTACAAAGGAAGACATACTTGGCAAGGTGTGGTGGTACACACCAATAATCCCAGTACTTAGGTGGCTGAGGCAGGAGGGTCATGAGTTTGAGGCCAGCCTGGGCTACATAGTGAGTCTCTGTCTCAAAAAGCCAAAACCCTCCAAAAACAAATAAACAAATAAGACATTGTGGACATTTTGGATATATATATATATATATATCTTACATTTCTTATCATGGGACATTTTAATCATATAGCTCTACATTCAAATTCTGTGTTCATTTAATTCTTCAGCTTGTTTTTGAAGTAGTTAGCAAAGGAGGACAAAATAATCTGATTTGCCATTAGTGGTCAAACATCATGAACTTTGCCTGTTGGTTAAGGCACCAAGTGATGAGTTATTTTACATAGATGACAATGAGATTGACTTCCAGCCATGTCTTTCCCACAGGTCCCTCGCTGATTTATTATTTTATTTGGGCTTTTCTTGAGTTCTTCCTAGCTCTTGTACACGTTATAGTAATTGTTGCTGTTGTTGTTGTTGTTAGGTGCCGTCAAGTCAGAATCTGACTCATAACGACCCTATGTACAACAGGCAAAACACTATTGTTAGTGTTTCTCTGCTATTCGTGGGGTTTTCAATGGCAGATTGTTTTTTGGAAGTGGGTTGCTGGGTCCTTCTCCCAAATGACAATTATAGATAGACCAAAATCAAGTGACGTTTTAACCAATTTAAACAATGAACCTTGAGTAAAAATTAGCTCTAAACGCCCTCATTCAAACAACCAATTGTAAAAAAGAATGTATAAAACAATCAAGAAAAATATGAACATTAATTGTTCATATTTGATGACATATTTGATGACATTAAGGAATTTATTATCTCTTTTGCTATAATAATAGTATTGTAGTTGAGTGGTATGTTAGTGAGACTTTTTTTCATTATGACATTTTTATACATGTATATAATGCACTTGGATCATATTCATCTACACATTACTTTCTCTTGTCCTTCCACCCTTTTCTTTCTTTTTTCTTTCTAAATGTTGGTGGGATACAGAGTGATAAGACTTTTGCTATTTCCATTATGTAACTATTACATTAGTTTTGGTTACACTTTCATCAACATATATTTTACAGAACCATTTGATTAATATGTAATAAAAATCATATGTGTTCATGGGTTATGTCATCCCTAGTTTTCCCCATGTATTCATATAGTTGCATCATATATTTTGAGATTTTTTCCTTTCCTTCTTTTTTCCACTTTCCACTCTATTTCATTCCCCTCCCCTTCTCCCACCTCACTTCAACCCACTGATCCCCCCCTTCTTTCTACTCTGCTTATATTGTCCCTTCTTAGATAAGTATTATTATTCATTTTTATATATCTACATATGTATGGGGCTGGAGTTTAGGTCACTTGGTAAAGGGCTGCTCTGCACTCTTTGAGAACCCAAGTTCAATCCCCAGCACTGCAAAAACAGGAGAAGGGCGTGGCAATCCACTCCTGAAGCAATCTTGAAATAATCAGCCACTGAAAATCCTGTGAGGGTCACTATAAGTCCATATAACTCAATGACACCTAACAACAATAACATATATGTATAGATTTTTTTTCTTTCTTTAAGTTAGATTTAGCTCTCACATACGATATTTCTCTTTTGGGGACTAGATTTGTTCACTTCATATGATGTTCTCCTGTTCCATCCATTTTGCTGCAAATAATAAAATTTCTTTATTGCTGAGTAAAATTCATATATATATATATATATATATATATATATCACAATTTTTCAATCCACTCCTTTGTTGATGGACATCTTGGTTGATTCCATACTCTTGTGATAGTGAAGAGTGCTACATTAAACATGGAAGTGCAGGTGTTCCTGTGGTATGATGATTTATCTTCCTTTATGTATATTCCCAGGAATGGTGTAGCTGGGCTGTATGGCAGTTCTATTCTTAGTTTTCTAAGGTACCTCCATATTGATTTCCAAAGTGGTTGAACTAATTTACAGTCCCACTAGCAGTGTGAAGGTATTTTTTTCCCCATATCCTTGCCAACATTTGTTATTGTTTGTTTTGTTAATCTTAGCCATTCTTGCTGGAGAGAGATGGAATCTCAGTGTTGTTTTGAGTGCATTTCCTAGTGGCTAGGGATATTGAACATTTTTTCATGTGTTTATTGGCCTTTTATATTTCATTTGAGAACTGTCTGCTCAGTTTCATTGCCTACTTATTTATTGGGTTATTTGTTGTCTTGTTGTTTGAGTTCTTAAGTGCTTTGTAAATTCTAGAAATTAGTCCTCTGTCAGAGGTGTAGGATGCAAAGATTTTCTTCCACTCCATGTTCTCTCCCTTAACTCTTTTGCATGTCCACAGGTAGACTTACTTCCTCTAGCCAAGCCCAACTTCCTAATTTCCTTACCACCCAATAATGCCATCAAACTATGAATCCATAGTGGATTAATCCACTGATGAAGTCAGAGTCCTCATGATCCCAAAAAGAACTTCCCAAAAGCCCCACTGAACACTACCACTTGGAAACCGAGCCTTGACACATGAGTCTTTTGGGGGAATACCTACCTCATAACAGTTAGGCTTTTTTGTTTGTTTAGAATATTTTCCTTTAAAGCTACATATAAAAATATATACAAATGAAATGTCATGATCTCTAAGATCTGCTATAAAATAGTTGTATGGTAGGGGGAGGGAGGGAGAAATAGCAGGTGGGCAGAAAGGAAACAAGATTGACTGAGTTAACAACTGGAAAAGCTTAATTAAGGATATACGAGAATTCATTATAGTATATTCCCTCCCATTTTGTTTATGCTTAATTTTTTCTATTAAATGATATTGCTTTTCTATATGTGCCTCCAACCACTGTGACACACGAAAATTTAAAATGTTTTTAAATCAGGAATCAGGTAAAACCAAGTACAAATACTGGTTCTTTTCACTAACTAATCAGTAAGAATCTTAACAAATTAAGACTCTTAAGTTTATGGGGCTCTTACTTCTTCATTTTTAAAGTAGTTAAGTCTAACTTCTACATTAAAGTAGTATTGAAAATGAAAAGTAATCATGTATCTAAAGCCCTAAGCACAGTGCCAGATGCATAGTAGACATGCAGTAACTGTTGTTATAATTGTAGTAATTATTGAAGATGTAGGCATTTCAAACAAATTTGGAAAAACTTGAGATTTTGATGGAAACATCAAAGCAGAATGAAGTAGTTGCAAAGAGGAAGAGGTGGTACCCTTTCAACCGAATGCCTGAGGTTAGAATTTATCTGGGTAGGCAACAATTATTTGAAAAACAAAAGGAAACAACTTTCTATTTATCTCATTTGTAAGGTAACTATTGTATCACTAGGGGAACAGTTCAAGCATAAGTTGGACATGGTCTTCAAGGTCTCAGATTTCGTTCCATTTCAGTATTTGAATGAGAATTAGCAAAGAAATATGTCTTTGGGTGGAGAAGAGAATAGGATCCAGAGATACGGGTTTTATCAACCTTTTTTATTTAAATTTGTGCTGTTTTTAGTCCTGGTATGTGGAAAATGAATTCTTATTAGACACCTGTGTCTAGAATCTGTTCTTTCTCCTATAATAACTCAGTTAAAGTCTTCACCATCCAGGTATCCAAACCAGAACTCTGACGTTGTTGTTGTTAGGTGCCATGGAGTCAGTATCAGACTCATAGCAACCTTATGTCCAACAGGTGAAACAATATTATTAGTGCTTCTCTGCTATTCATAGGGTTTTCAATGGCTGATTGTTTTTTGGGACTGGGTTGCTGTGTCCTTCTCCCAAGCCTACAGTACCTGATGTTCCCAGGTGGTCTCCCATCCAAGTGCTAACCAGGCCAGACCCTGTTTAGCTTCCAAGATCTGATGGGATATCGGATACCACAGTGCTATGGCTGCAGGCCAAAACTCTGATAGATAGGCTTATCTCTTTCATTAGTCCTCTATACACATTCTCCCCCCCCCCAAGTATTTAGGGATTGAACCCAGGGCCTCACATAGTTTGCAAGTGTTCTACTACTGGGCTGCACCCTCAGCCCATTTTTTATTTTTTATCTTGAGACAGAGTCTCGCTAAGTTATGTGGGCTGCCTCTGGCCTTGAACTAGCTATCCTCCTGCCTCTGCCTCCTGAGTTGCTAGGATTACAGATGTGAGCCACTGTGGCTAGCCTACACTTAGAATTAATTACCAAGCCTATCAATTTCACCCTTCATGCATGTCTTGAA
Organism: Pedetes capensis; assembly: GCA_007922755.1. NCBI lineage: Eukaryota > Metazoa > Chordata > Mammalia > Rodentia > Pedetidae > Pedetes > Pedetes capensis. The sequence continues at coordinate 25,914 of VMDO01009387.1, read as the reverse complement.
ATTACATGGTCACTGCTTTAAATCAGACCCTCAATACCCCACACATCAATTTTTGGAGAAATAATCAAACTGGTTTCCCTATCTCTATTTCCCTCCTTCAAGTAATATTCCAGAATGCTGACAAAATGGCAATTTTAACACACAAATATCATCACCTCATTACTCTGAGTAAAATGTTCCAGTAGCTCTCACAGAAGAAACCCAAAATCCATAGTATGACATACAAACATCTTATGATTTTCCCTTATCCACTTTTCTAAGCACAACTCCTTGAGATCGCATTCATAGGCACCTTGTCCCTTGCTCTCTAGCCATTCTAAATGATTGTTTTCTCCGAGAGCCATGTTCTTTCCTGTTGCAATGCTTTTTTGTATATTATTGGCTCTGCTTTGTCAGACATGTGTCCATTATTGGACAATCCTTGCTCATCCTTCAAAAGTCCACTCACAGGTGTTCTGTGAAATTTTCCATACAAAAGTTGCTCAGAGCCATCATATTGAGTTGTACCCTCTATTCTCTGAATAACTTGTACATGCATGCATATGCCTCTATTTTAAAATCTTATAACATTTAGTAATTTGCTTGTGTGTACACACACATGCACACTTACCCCAAACACATGCACACACATGCACACACACACATACACACACTCCTGTACTAGCACGTGAGCTTCCCTTGAGAAGAGAAATCATGGCATATGTACCTTTATCTCCTTAAGCTTTGTCTAGTACGTGGTCAGAGTTGGTGCTCAAGAGCATGTGAAATGAATGAAGAGAGCAAACTATGCATTAAGAAGTCATATACGCAATATGAGTAAAAACTCTGCTTTGGTTTTTCAAATATACTTATCTTTCCTTGGATGCACCTTACTGTCTCAAGTCTTAGTACCTTAGATTGCTCTTTCTGTCTGTATAGAATGCCCTTCTCTTCTATTTCATCCCTGGCTCATCTTCCAAAACACCACTCAGCAAATAACACTCTGATCTCCCTTATGCCTTGCCTAATCCCCTAGGCCAGGCATGTCCAACCCACATGCGGCCCAGAACAACTAGTAATGTGGCCCCACAAAATCTTTTAGCATCATGTATATTTTAGCATTTGTTTTCTTCATGGGCCCTCCCTTTATTATATATATATGCTCTAACTATATTATATAACCTATGTGCAGCCCAAAACAATTCCTCTTTGGTTGATGTGGCCCAGGGAGGTCAAAATTTTGGACACTCCTGCTCTTAGTAGAATTATCTTCTCCCATAGATCTCTTAAGTAAAAATACATTTTTATTATTAACCTTTTATACTTTCCCCCACATGTCTGTCAGCTTGTTGTGCTGTGGAGGCTTGAATGTTGCTGTGATGCTAAAACCTATGCCACTGGTATTTCAGATTCCAGCAGGGCCACCCATAGTGGATAGGTTTCAGCTGAGGTTCCAGATTAAGACAGACTAGGAGAAAAGACTCAGTAGCCCACTCCCAGAACAATGTCTGACTCACAGCCACCTTATGTACCACAGAACAAAACAGTACTGGACACTGTGCCATGTCCAGCACTATTGTCAGTGCTTCTCAGCTATGCATAGGGTTTTCCCAAAACAATTAGTCATTGACAACCCTATGAATAGCAGAGATACACTATCAAATATAGTGCCAAAAACTGAGCCCCCCAGGCTGGAAGGGGGCTCAAGTCAAGAAATGGCAGGGGAAGAGTTGCCATCTCAAAGTAGAGTCCACTTAATGACAGGAATGGAGTAAATCCCCCGGGAACCTGCTTTTGCTGATGTGGAAATGACTCAAAACGAGAAGAAACAGTGGCTGAAGCATTGGGCTCAATCATAAAAAGATTATGTACATGGAACAATGTTCGGTAGTGTTTGGTTCTGTTGTACATAAAGTTGCTGTGATTCAGATCCAACTCAACAGCAATCAACAACAACAAAACATCTTGCACTTTATTATATATGCCATTGAACCTTGATATTCACAAGATATATACCCTGAGACTTCATAGATCCATTTTTTAGCATAAAAATATCAATATGGGCTTCTAGATTTCTTCTAAATTAAATTTTTAGATTGAATCTTGAGTTTCCTCCTAGTAAAAGTTAGCCAATGGATCATCATTGCTGTGCGGCCTGGATTCTATTTTAGGGAACGGCCAACTTTTCTTGTAAAGGGACAAATAAGAAAGCTATTAGGCTTTGCAGGCCTTACAGCTCTGTCATAAGCACAGTAGAAGCCATAAACAATATGTAAACAAAGGAGCATGGCTATATTTTAAGAAAACTTTATTTACAAAAACAGACAGCAGGTAAGACTAGTCCTGCAAACCACAGTTTGACAATTCCTGCCCTAGTCTGTTCCATTGCTTTATACCTGTTCTTTTGCCAGTACCACTCTTATCTTGATTACTGTGGCTTATAAATTTTCAAATTAGGGAGTAGTGGGAGTCTTCCAACTTTTCACCACTCATTTGTTTTAGTGAACTTTTGGTAGAACTGTTTTGATTATCCGTTGTTTTTCCGTATAAATTTGGGATAGTCTTTCTGGGTTTACATAAAGGAAAAGGTCTGTTGGGTTTTTATTAGGGATGCACTGAATCTATAATCAATTTGGAAATAACACACCCTATAACCATTTTGAGTCTTCCAATCCATTAAGCCAGTTACTTCTTTAGTGATTTTGATTCTGTCATCAATATTTTACAGTTTCCAGCATACAAAATTTGCACATATTTTGTCAGACTTATGGCTAGAATTTAATGAGCTTAGCAATATTGAAAATACTATTTTTATTTCAATTTTCAATTGTTCATTGCCAATGTATACAAATACAACTGATTTTGTATATTTTATAGCTTAACTAAAATTCTTAGTAGCTATTCTATACATTATTTAAGATTTCCTATGCAAAAAAAACATATTATCTATAAATAGAGATACTCTTTTTTCCTTTTAAATCTCTTTGCCTTTTTTTTTCTCATTTTCTATTTTTTCCCTTACTGCACTGTCTGTGACTTTTAGGAAGACGATAGTAGTGATGAGAGTGGACAATCTTTCCTTGTTGCTGACCTTAGAGGAAAGCATTCAGTCTTTCACCATTCTCTCAGCCACACAAAGACACAATGAGAAGACAGCCATCAGACACCAAGTCTGTCAGCATCTTGATCTTGGATTTCCCTGACTCCCAAGATGTAAGAAATAAATGTCTACTGTATTAGCTACTCAATCTATCATATTCTGTTATAGCAACCTGAACTAAGGAAAACAACCAGTAAGTACAATGTTAGCTATAGGTTTCTCACAGGTGGTCTTTTTATTATTATTATTATGAATGAATATTCAATATTAAATTCTTTCAATTCTTTTTTCCATCTATCAAGATAATCATATCTTTTTTTGTTTTCTAGTTTATTGACATGGTGAATTATATGAATTTAGATTCAAATATTGAGCTACCTTGCCTTCCTGGAATGATGCATTCTCCTTTCTTATGTAATCCTACTTCTGACTTGCTGATATTTTGCTGGAAATTTTGGGAGTTACATTTATGGGGACATTGGTCTATAATTTTCTTTTCTAATAATGGCTTTGTCTGGTTTCAATATTAGAATGATATTGGCCTCATAAAATGAGTTTCCCATGTCAAACTTCCCAGTAAAAATCAGATATTTCTTTAATTTTGATCCACCCATTTGATGAACATCTAAAAACAAAATACTTCTTCAAAGTGACTTCCTAAATAGCATTGACAAAGACTCTCTGGGATATGGATGTCAAGCAGTGAGTTAGGCCTTTGTATTGAATGACTGAGGTCAAAACACAAGTTCCTTAGTAGTAAAGGAAAAGGTCTAAGCCCTCATTAGGCTCATAGTGATTTGGGACTAGTTAAATAACATGTTAAATCCAGTTGAATTTTGATCTATGTAATGGCTACTCTAATTTTTGTTTCAAAAAATCACTCTCACTAGAATATGATTTTCTTGTGGACAGTATAAATAACAATTTATCTTTGTATTGCCAATATTAGTACAAAGCTTAGAAAATTTGGAGCATTAGCATAATTTGTTTACTGAATGAATGAGCACTTTAAATTTAACTTTTAATTTTAAAAATTAAAAGTTCTTAACTTTTAGTTCAGCTTTTCTTTATACCAAATTCTTCTTACTCCAGAATACAATCCTCTCTGAAATAGCATATATGTAATAAAGGGGGAAATTTAAATCTTTCGCTGTTGCTAGAAATGTTTGTCTCTGGGTTTTACAGAAGAAAAACTGGATATTATTAAATAAAAGTAATTGTTGTTGATGTTTTTTTAATGTGTAGGCTTCAATTAACCTCAATATCATGTTGAAAGCTAGAAGATTCAAGTTACCCACTACATTATATATTAGGTTATAATATTGTTGGCTATGCATATTTCTTTTGCGGATATATTTTTAGTTAGGCTTTAAAAGTCTCCTTGAACTTTCAAAACAACTACAATATGATGCTCATGGTAGTTCTGAATCTGTGTCAGTAAGAAAGAAAAACCCCATGATGCCTTTTTAATATGTGTACCATGTACCAAAAGAGAGAGAAAGAGACAGAAGTAAAGAGAATGATTTCTGAACTCCATGTGTCAGATTAGCTGACCTGCACTATAATGACATCTACTGGCACAACCAGGACTGAGCACCCTGAGGTAATCTTCAAAATGATCGAGCAGCCTTTGGCATGCCTTCCGTTGCTGGCTAACAGAAGGTAGTCACGTCTGAATTTCTTGAAAACAGAGATTATATGGTCTTGAGCTGTGCATCTTCAGGGCCTGATATCATGCTTTTCATACTAAAGATGCTCCAAAATATTTTAGATTATCATAAATGTAGTTGCCTAGAAACTATTTAAAAAACATGGACTCTACATTAGAACAATTTTATTAGGAGTGACTTGATTTTTTAAATAATAATAAAATGGTTTAAAACAAAGCTTCTTTGTCTTTGTAGTTTATTAACTTCTTTTAAATTCTAATCATAAAAAGTAAGTCTCATCTTCTAGAAAATCACACACAGTCTTATACATAGTTTTATGAAGGTCCTGAATTCCTCATCTCAACTCAAGGTTAAGAACCTCAAAGTCAGGAGGTAAAAGTATGCTTTTAGACACTTTAAAATGCATGTGAGCAAATTAAAGCAATAGTGAAAAACCACTGCATAAGTATTGTTGTTGGGTGCCCTCAAGTTGCATACCACTAATAGGGATCCTATGCACAACAGAATGAAACACTACCCAACACTCTGTCATGTACACAATCTTTTTATGGTTGAGCCCAATGTTGCAGCCACTATGTTTCTTCTCATTTTGAGTCATTTCCACATCAGCAAAAGGAGGTTGCAGGGGCTTTGCTCCCTTACCATCATTAAGATCAACTCTGCTTAGAGGAGGAAACCCTTCCCCAGTAGTCTTTTGAATGTCTTCCAGTGGTGGGGGGTGGGTAAGGGGGCTCATTTTCTGGTACTGTATTTAACAGTACTTCTCTGCTATGCACAGAGTTTTCAATGGCTAATTGTTTTTGCAGTGGGCTGCTGGATCCTTCTCCTTAGTCTATCTTAATCTGGAAACTCAGCTGAAACCTGTCCACCATAGGTGGCCTTGCTGGTATTTGAGATACCCATGGTGTGGTTTTCAGGGTCACAGCAACATGCAAGCCCCAAAAGCACAAGAAGCTGACAGACACATGGGGGGCATGTCTACTAGAATGGCTTAACTCCAAAACACAGCATAACCAAATGATGGGGAGGATGTTGATCAACAGGAGCTCTTATTCACTATTGGTAGGAAAGCAAAATAGTACAACTACTTTGGAAGACAAGTTGATAGGTTCTTAACAAAATCAAACACATCTTACCATATGATCAAATAATTATGCTCATTGCCCAAATGAATTGAAAACTTACATCCACACAAAAACTTACATACAAATGTTTATATTTACTTTATTCATAGTTGCCAATATCAGAAACACAAACTGTCATATATCCATACAATGAAATATTTTTGGCAATAAAAAGAAATAAGCTAACAAACCACAAGAAAATATGGACAAACTTTAAATGCATATTGAAAAGTGAAGGAAACTAGTCCCAAAGGGCTACATACTGTATGATCCCAACTATATGACACCCTGGAAAAGGCAAAGCTATGGAGACAAAAGAAAGTCAGTAGTTGCTACAGGTTTGAGGAGAGAGGGATGAATAGGTGCAACACAAGGGCTGTTTAGGGCACTAAAACTATTCTTATGATGCTGTAATCATGGATGCATCTCATATTTGTCAAAATTCATATGCAACATAAAGACTGAATCCTAATAGTAGACAACAATAGTAGTAGTAGTAGTAGTAGTAGTAGTAGTAGTAGTAGTAGTAGTAGTAGTGGTAATGTATTGGCATTGGCTTACCAACTATAGCAAATGAATTGCACTACTGAAAGAAATTAATAGTAGGGGAAACTGTGGGGAATAAATAGTAAAGGGAGGAGGGTGGAGAAGAGAGGATGTATGGAAAATCTGTACTTTCTGTTCAACTGTTCTGTATATCTAAATATATTCTAAATTCTCTATTAATTTTTTAAAAAGAAAAGAAATAAATTTCTGTCATATGAAGATATATCTTAGGATCTATACATTACATTTTTAAAAAATACATGTCAGCCCATAAGGAATGAATTGAACAGGTTTACATTCCAATGTTTTTCTCTGTTACAGGTTTAAATAACACATAATCTATAACGGAAGTTTATTTTAGAAGTGCTCATGTAACCAAGTGTCTCTAACAGAAGGCTATTTTGCTAGTATAAGCCTAAAGGAGAAAAAGACTTTTTACTTAATTCTTGGACTGATGAAATTAAACACTTCCTTTGGTGTGCTTTTCAGTTTGATCTCCCTTAGGACTAAGAATCGCCTTTCCCAAGAAGTACTATAAAGCAACTGTGAATTGCTAGGGTGATAGAGGGAAGAAGGACAATTCTATTAGTATTTCTGCCAGGAGCTGACAGGCACATCTAACAAGCCATTGCCAAGAAATGTTTCACAGTGTTGTAGAGAGTTTTACTCCCTGGATAGTTGTAAAAAAATGAAAATTGCTTTTGGTTTGTCAGTTTAATTGTATTAATTCTTAGGCTTTAAAATTGAGTACGTTTTCATGCCAGAAAGCAGAATGGCAACCTAATAAGTCATGACCAGAACCTCTGGTACCTACAAATGCTAAAGTATTTTTAGGCCATGTATATAAATCTCAAAGGAAAATGGACTTTGGGGAAATGGCTTGAGCAATTTTAGGGCAACAATTTGTCTTCTGATCTGACTTATTTGGAGTTTGGGTCTGTTGTAATAAAAATTTCACAAAATAACAAGGTTTTTGCCTTCACTACTGAGCACATCTAACCTTAACTAGCAGAAGAAAAGCACTGGAAAATAAAGTTATACACATAACTTTTCATATTATTTGGGTGAAAAGATATTTGCTTTGATCTGATGAAATTAAATGTGCTTGGTTTGTTCCTCAGGAAAAGACTATACTCTAAATGAAGACATAAAGCCAAAGGAAGTGAATCTTTGCCCTCTTACTGGAGTCCTGCCCTTCATTTGGCTTGTTCAGTGCATAATTTGGTGCATGCTGCCTGGCCTATTAGATCTTGTAGGACCTTTCTAGCCAAGAAGAAGATGGTGCAAGCTATGAGGGGCCTTGGTGGAGTCGCCTATCCTAAAATCTCTACCAGCCTAAACTCCTATTAGAAGTGCATTTCTTTATCTTTATCTTTATTTTGTAAGTTGCTGCTCTTTGTAGTCATTTACTATAATTTATGATTATAAACTCCCACGTATCTGTCAATTTGTCATGTAGTAGGAGTTTACATGTTGCTGTGATACTAAAAGCTATGCCACTTGTATCTAAGATGAACAGGTTTCAGCTGAGCTTCCAGACTAAGACAGGCTAAGGAGAAGGATCCAGCAGCCCATTCCCAAAACAATTAGCCATTGAAAATCCTGTGAATGGCAGATAAGCACTATCAAATATAGTGCCAGAAAATGAGCCCCCCCCCCCAGGCTAGAAGGCATTCAAGAAACCACTAGGGAAGAGTTGCCTCCACAAAGTAGAGTTGACCTTAGTGATGGAAATGGATTAAAGCCCCTGGGACTTTCTCAAAATTAGAAGAAATATAACAGCTGCAACATTGGGCTCAAACATAAAAACATCATGTGCATGGTACAATGTTGGGTAGTATTTTGTTCTGTTATACATAGAGTTGCTGAGACAGATCTGACTCGAAGACACCCAACAACAGCAATATAATTATAAAAGAGATCACTAACATGCTTGACTGAATTCATTTGTCAGATTTCCCTCTTCTGCTGCATCTTGCAGAAAAGAGGACCCTAAGGAAACCAGTGGTGCATGCTAACAATACAAGTTACTCCAGAGGCTGAGACAGAAGGATTATTTGAGCTCAGGAGTTTGAGGTAGTCTGGGCAACATAGAGAGACCTTGTCTTAAACACAAAAACAAAAACAAAAAACAAAATCAAAGCAAAAAAAAAAAAAAAGCAGGAAGGAGGGAAGGAAGGAAAGCAGGGGAAAGAGAAAGAAAGAAAGGAAGAAAGAAAGAGAGAAGTAGAAAGAAAGAAAGGAAGGAAGAAAGGAAGAAAGAAAGAGGCATATACCTTGATATACTCAATAAAGATAGGGAAGAAGAAAAATTTTGGAAGAAGAAAAAATCAGGACACTCAGGAGATTGCCTAAGTGCACCACAGGAACATCACCACTGCCTCGAGTTATCAAATGCAGCAGTGGAAATAACGCACAGCCACACATCTTTGTCTCTTACATAGGTGTCCAGATTCCTTCACTAAGAAAGTCGGAGGACAAAATTCCTAGAGGATAATGGCCATCATCTTTTCTAATTTTCTAACATTTTTCTCTTCTTTTTAGTACTAAATGTTTTACTTTTGACACTCCTTTAGCCAGACATGAGTTTGAAATACTGCATTGCAGTCCAGTTATCTTTCAAGAAGAGGAATCTGAGTTGATATTCTCTAAGCAGCACCAACTTGTGTTGTTTTTATTGGTTTTTGTTTGTTGTTTGTTTGTTTATTTCTCAGTGTCCAGGATGGAGCCTGGGGCCTGGTACATGCTAGGCGACCTCTCTATCACTAAGCCACATCCCCATCCCTCAACTTGATTTTGATAAGTCACTTAGTACCAATCAAGCCTATGAAAATAGGAGGAAATTATTATAGAGGAAGAAACAATGCTCCAGACGTAATATTAAAGCAGCCATATTTTAAAAATCCATTTATTAACATAAGCTATGTATTGGGCACAGAAAGCCTAGCATTTTGGCCCAGGTCACAAAGCCGGTAAATAATAATCACTATTCAAACCCAGACCCATGTGACTTGAAGTCCACATTATTTACACATCCTGCTTGGGTGGATTTAGGATACCTGCAAGGGTTTTGAGTCTTTTTTCCTCTCTGTCTCTGCAGTCCTCCCACTGGCTGGCTCCAGTTCAAACCCTTCAAAGGTTTAGAGCCAGGATGAGGGAGAAGACTAAGGCCCAGGAACAGCAGTTCTCAACTAGTACGTTGTGATTTGGGTGTGCTAGTTTCCATACAAGGATTCTTTCTAATTTGGCACTGTTTGGGGATATTGGGTGAAGCACAGACTTTCTCCATACCTGCCTATCTCTGCCTCCTTGGCTGTTCTGCCTTCTCTTCTGTGTGGGAAGGCTGCGGCCACCTCATCCTTATCAAGAGGCCCTCTTGGGCATGGCCCATTTCAGGACAATGCTATAACTCATGCCCTGGTTTAATCTGAATGTCAGCCCCTCACGGGGGGGAAATGTACCTGTGTTCTTGACCTACTACAGGGTTTTCTACTGTCAGACCTGGCACAGGCTCCCAACTTCAGATTTTTAGGGTGTGTGTGTGTGTGTGTGTGTGTGTGTGTGTGTGTGTTTGTGTGTATTTGCAGTACTGAAGGTTGAACCCAGGGCCTCATGCACACTAGGCAAGCACTCCACTACTGAGCTATACCCCAACCCCCTTTATTATTTATTTTATTTTGAAACAAGGTCTTGCTAAATTCTGTAGGCTGCCTCTGGCCTTTAGCCTGCAACTTTCCTCCCTCAGCCTCCCGAGTAGCTGGGATTACAGGTATGTGCCACAGCACTTGGACCCACTTAGAAATTTCCAAGTGTTAGATAGATGTCAATCTTCATGTCCATCCAACTTCAGGGACATATGTCAAGTTCTGTCTGCATTAAGGCCTATTTCACTGGCTTCAGATGAAGGTTAAGTGGATGAAGTCTCTTCCTTCTGCATCCTCTCTTTTTGGAGGGAGGAAGAAGCCGTGCACAGCACCCTCCCCTTCTTTTCACAACTTTTGAAACCTGCCTGCTTCATATCCTCTGAAATTGTCTGAGAGTGAGTCATGGGGATGCCAGCATAATGGAATCCCCCAAGGAACGTGAGGACACCTGATACCTATTGTATTATTTTTGCCCTTTGAGTCCACCACAAAAACTCTGATACAACCAGAAAAATTGTGTGAAATCCCATTACAAAGTATATTATAGTATTGTGTAAACTTTTTAAATCAATTTCTTACAGACATTCATAAATGGCCCTTCTAGGAGGGGTGCACACCATATCTATCTATCTATCTATCTATCTATCTATCTATCTATCTATCATCTATATCTATATATAGATAGATAGATAGATAGATATGGAAATTTTCTTGAGGTTCTTCTTGGGGCCTCAGGCATCTTTGAATCCACCCAAATTTGGAACCTGAGATCAAAGACCAATAGGGACCTGTGTCCAGGTATAACAAAATATTTAAATTTGGTGAGCAACAAATGGTGGTTGAATCTGACAAGGTTTGTAGCAAAAATTGAAAATGCTGAGGTCATGATACACTTAGGATCTCCTATTCCAAAGACCAGAAAGAATCTATCTAGAGCTGAGCTGTGAGATAGCTGAGTGTCACACACTTATTTGAATTCTGTGTGACCAAGAGAACTTCACTGGGCTTGGGATACTCACATAAATCCAAGGAATAGCCACCATGACTGCACTGTGCAAGTCTGAACAACCTCAGCCTCACGGGCCTTGTATTCAGGCCAACTTGGCTAAGGCTGCAAATAGCAGGGAGTAACATAATATAGTCCCTAGAATGCCAGCTCTCCTTCTGCCCAGAGTGGATCTAAAATAGGTGCAGCTCTCTTCCTAACCAGATAATCAATCTAAGAGTCTGGATTTTCCCATAAAGTTACCATCAGTATGGTTCTTGGGTTTTTTGTTTTGTTTTATTTTGTTTTGTTTTGTTTTGTTTTGTTTTAAGGAACATGAAGGTCCAGGGAGATAAAAGCAGGAGACAGTATCTTCTCCCAAGGGGGTTGTTACTCTAGGTTATCACTCCACCAGGCATGATGTTATCAAAGTGTTTCTTACCAACATATCTCCAGCCCAGTCAGAGAATACAAGCAATGGGTACAGTCTTTTCCTTCTTTTTGGAGTCAGTTCATATCTCAGATTTTACCAAGTCCTGGTGGAGTTGGAGATTGGTTTGAAATCTGCAGGAAGTTTTGCAAAACTCTGTGCTGGGTAGGGTGGTATAAGCTGAATCATATGTATGAGGTAACTTCCATTTCTTGAGAGGCCTAAAGAGAAAGAATAGCATTAATTCTGCAAGTTATTGCTCCTGCTAGAATTGGGGGGTGGGCTGTTTTGTTTTGTTTTGTTTTTTGAGACAATATCCCTCTATGTAGCCCGTGCTGGCCTCAAACTCACTATCCTCCAATATCTGCCTCCCAAGTGGCTGGGATTGCAGGTATGTGCCACTTTACCCAGTTTATATTAGTGTTCTTTCTAGATGGCTACCAATCAGGAGAAGAGGTGGTATTGTCTCCTGAGGTGCTAAGGACCACAGAGTAGTAGCTTATCCTCAAGGAATATAAACTAGAGTCTGGCCACAGACAGCGGGTATGGGAAGCATGACAATGCAAATGGGACTTCTCTTGATCATAGTAACGGTAGGTGAAAAACACAACAAGAATTCATCTTGCCTGTAAGGGAATTATGAAAGGTAATTTGGAAATGATACACTAAATTCTCTTTCCTATTTTCAGATAATTTTTATCACCCCTAGCTCCCCTCAACTCCCAAAATACACAAAAACATAAATGTAATGGCTGTGAAAAATGTCAACTGCATGCCATGTATGTCCTAGATTGCTCTGTGCCATGTTGCCTAAAGGTGTTATTGATCTAAAGGTGGAAACAAATATGATTTTCTGAAATATTATTCAGCTTGAGTCTTGACAGATATAAAGCATCAGCATAACGGCAGCAGCATTTTGAAAAATTCATATGCTTTCCTCCTTTGCTTTTCTTAGTCATGCCTTCTTTTTAAAGAGTTCAAAGTATTCCTCTGGGTATGTGCTGTGGGGGGAATCAGGAATGAAAGAAGGAACAGATAGCTTCTGACCTGTGGACTAGGGCTTTACAATGAGACAATGTTCAAAGAGAAAAAAGATTTTCTACCTCTCTTTGGCTCCCAGTTAACATGAGAAGAGCCAGACTTGGTGAGCAAAATCATTGAGCTTTTCTTCTTTTACCTCTGTCCCAATGTAAACTTCCTACTCTGTGGTAGAAACGGATGTGATAGAAGAAAAGTAAAAGCAAACTTTCCTTTTGTGGTCCAGGGGATGGCAACAAGAGAAAAAGGAAAGAGGGAAGGGGAGAAGTGCATAGTAAGAAACTCATGCCCCAAGGTGGTCTTTTGCCCATTTAGGATTCTGGGAGACCTATGCTGAATGGCTTTACTGCAAAAGGAGATGTCCCCGTATAATTAGGAGACAGAAGAACTGAGGTTCCTGAAAGAGATAGGAGAGAGAGTGAGAGAGCATTAAAGCGCCTAATTTGCACTCCAAAACACACCCTAGTGTCAATCTAACAGATGCAGAGCTGAGAGCCAGAAGCCTATCATGGACCCTGCTGTGGCAAGGAGAGAGATGATTGCCCAGCAGAAGTTTTCAGGATGGACAGCATAAACAGGGGATACACTTGGAAGGGTCTACAGCCAGAGAGAGCTAGCAATAGGCCAAAACCATGGGGAAGGGTGATTAAGCCTTGACTGAATGGGTAAAAACAGACAACTTTAATAGTCATTGAAAGCTATAGGCAAAACCTGGATGAACTAACCCAAGGCACTAAACAATGCACACTCAAGGACAGGACAAGGCTATAGGGACACTCAGTAAGAATACAATAAATGATAGCCATCCCTCCATGTAACTTCAGGTAAGAGGACAGTGAGCAGAGAAAATGTGAGAGTCTCAGACCTGAGAATTACCTAAGTAGGTGTTTTAAGTGACTAGATCAGAATACACTGTAAGCCACATTGAATGGAGTTTGTTTGCTTTTCATTCTCACACTATTAAGTCACAAAGCCAAATCAGTTATAGAAAAGAGAAAGGAACTAAATCTCTTCTAAATTTCTGTATCATGAGTAACTTTGCAACCCTGCTATAAGAAACATTCAGATAAATGTTAGGTTCATATCATGTTGCATTGGATCCTATGCAAATAAATTATTTTACTACTCAGAAATTTGCTATAGGCAAAATTTTTTACTGATGAGAGGCATGAAGAGTACTCAGTACTATCTGTGCTTGAATATTTAACATTTTAATCTAATGGATTTATTAATTGTGGTAGATTACATTATTTTCTTCCTCCCACCTTCTCATGGTTCCTTGTAAGTGAAGGATTCTTTCCTACTCCTTTGATGTTGTGCTTGGCGGGACAAGAGATCTGTCAGTTTTGAGCCAAGGAATTAAGACACAGCACATGCCTCCATTTTCCTCGTTGGCATTTCTGCCATCTGCCTTAAGAAAAGCCGTAAGTAGCCCCTGGTCCCAGAATAGAAACATATGGAACATGCCATAACCAAGCTCACAGCCTGAAGGAGAACCCCCACAAGTCAATGAATACGAAATAAGTGATTTAGGAGTTCCTTTTCCTATATCCATGAAGCAGCAAAACCTGACTGATCCATTAGGCAATTGATATTTTCATAAATTTCATTTATTTTAAATATTCATACACTATTGTTTTGTTTTGTTTGAGACAGGGTCTCACTTGTGGCCCAAGCTGGATTTGAACCCAGGATCCTCCTGCCTCAGCCTTCCAAGTGCCAGGATTACAGGTGTGTACCACCACTCCCAGCTCTCATATGCTATTCATACAACTGATAAACCAAATCAAAAGTCTAACAATTTAAATTTTCCCAGATATTCAAACATTGATTATAAAGTCATTTAATCATACTCTTCAAATAAAATTACTTAAAAATCACAGCTTTAATATATGATGTTCTTGTAAATATTTTAAACAATGTATAATAAAGATAGCCTGCATCCATACCACTGTGGCATCTGATGCTGTCAGATCTCAGAAGATAAGTAGGGTTGGGACTGGTTAGTACTTGGGCGGGAGATCAGATGCTATTGACTTGGGAGAAGGACATGGCAACCCATTCCTAAAAAACAATAACCTACTGAAAACCCTATGAATAGCAGAGAAACACTAACAATAATGTCTCATCTGTTGTACATAGGGTTGCTATGAGTCAGACACGGACTTGACAGCACCTAAAAACAACAAAAACAACATAATAAAGTATACACTAAATATTATACTGATTACCAGCACTGCAAGATTTGGGTGGTTAAATGATTGTTTCTCAATTGGATTTGGACTCTGATCACACAATCCAAAATGCTTTAACCTCACACCACTAATTACTATTTTAACTAATTAATTAATTAATTTAATTATAACTAAAACTCACTTTTGCCTTTAATCAATTGCCTTGCCTATTGATTTGGATTTTTTGATACATTGTTTCTCTGTACAATATGATTCATTCTTTCATGTTTTCTATGTCCAACAGTACCTAATGGTTATACCACTCTGATATAATAGTATGGCCTGAGAGTATAGTTGGGACTTCCATCTCATGAGTATCTCATTACAATTAGAAAAGTATCTAGATTCGGGTTTTTGTGATTTTTTTTTTTTCCAGTACTGGGGGTTGAACCCAGGGCCTCGCGCTTGCATTCTTTGCAAGTGCTGGACCACTGAGCTGTGCTGCCAGCCCATTTTTTTACTTTTTGAGACAGGGTCTCACTAAATTACGCAGACTACCTCTGGTCTCAATTTGCGATCCCTCTGCCTCCGCCTCCCGAGCCGCTGGGATTACAGGCGTGCGCCACCGCGCCCGGCGGTTTTGTAAAATTTAAGGTGCATGCAAATCACCTGAGAATCTTGTTTAGCAGTGCTGGAGCAAGGCCTAAGATTCTGCATGTCTAACAAGCTCCCAAGTGATGCCAATAACACTGGTTGTTGAGCTATATGTTACATAGCACAGATGAACTTGCCTAGCAAGGATATTTTCTCATGGGTGATGAGGGGTTAAGTCTACGTGGTCAATTCTCTGGTACACCTGTCTCATTTATTTTCTTGGAACACACTAACTTTCTGTACAGTTACTATGTGTGGTGATCAATTTTTCTCTTTCTTGGAACAATATTTATTTCTTCTGATATTCCCTATGTGTATTTTTTCCTGTATACAGACAAATAAATAAAGACATCCCTATACTTTATAGCCAAACTGTCAGGAAAAAATGTGAAAGATATAGAAAAAAATTACTGGCAGTCATATGTGGCACACGGTTCCAGAGTTTGTGGTTCTTGAACTACTTTACATTGTAAGTACATTGTAATGAGCTAATAATATTACTGGGAGAAGGAACCAGCAACCCACTCCCCAAAAACAATCAGCCATTGAAAACCCTATGAATAGCAGAGAAGCACTGACAGTAGTGTTTCATCTGTAGTATGTAGGGTCACTATGAGTCACATACCTACCTGACGGCACCTAACAACAACAGCCCAATAATATTACAAAAGATTCTTGTCTATAGAAATGTAAATTAATAGTGAAATGCAATTAATCATTGCCCTATGGATAGATCTATTTTGTATCTACTTGTAAATTCATTTCAGTGTTCCCTATTGCATATATACATGCCATATATATATATACATATTGAGTTCTTTGACTGAGGTAAATCACTGGTTATCTCATTAATTAGTGAGTTAAATAAAATCTTTCACATTGATTATATATCCATGTAAGAGAGTCATATGGATATAATATTCTCTTTTAAAAATAATGCTTTTGCCAGACGTATAATTAACTGGTAAAAAGCTACTACTATCTTCTTTACCAATTACTTTCATTAATGAGTGAAAATTGAAACCAGGCACAGTGGCACATGCCTGTAATCCCAGCGACTTGGGAGACTGAGGCAGCAGGATTTTGAATTCGACAAGAGGCAGCCTGCATAACTTAGCAAGATTTGGTTTCAAAATAAAAAAACTTAAAAAAAAAAGAGGCTGGGGGTGCCAATAGGCAATGGTAGAGCACTTGCCAAGTACATATGAGGACCTGGGTTCAACTCCCTACTACGGGGGGAAGAAAAGTAAAAATTGAACAAATCTATTCATCCTCACAATTTTTTTGTCTTATAGTCACAATTTTTATACATTATTTTAACTTTTTCTCCTAAGTATCATTGTGAACTTAATGCAAATAATCATTTGATTCTTAACTTTTCAAACCTTAGCCAGGGAATTCCTTTAACTTGGTTCCTTTGCCCTTTCAGTACTCGCTGTCATATATTTTTAAAGAATCTTTGTTTTCTGGCAATAGAAGGATATTTCCTGACCCATTTAAATATTTTTTTCCTCTCTCAAGGCTTGGAAAATGTAATTGTCGGCATTTAGGCTCCTTCTAGTGGAGAAAAACATCACAGACTCCAATGTGGGCATTATAAGTACACAGGAAAGCTGATGGCGAGCCCTTTTGCTGCATCTGCTGCTGGGCCATTTGAGAAGCCACAGAGCTGGAAAATAGATGTCTTCTTAAAGGTCTTGAGTTCATATTGATTTTTCCAAGTATATTAAGTTTCTGTGCTCTACTTTTCTTATAGTCTGGAGTTTCACTGACCTCTAAGACTTTTTACTATGTTTATTTTCTAAAGAATAGATCCTATAGCTAAAAAAGAAAAAAACAAAACCAAAAACAAAACCCCCACAGACACAGGCTTCCAGGTACAAAGAGGTAAGGTTTGGGGAGGGCTATAAAACACATTTTGTACGTATTTGAATTCTAATTTGTTTCCTAGCTCTAATCCTACATGTACTGTATTTACATGTACATAACCAGGGAAAGGAAGAAAGTAGGAAAGTACAAGGATTCAAGAAAATCACTTTAGAGACAGAATGGGGACAAGGTATAAACCATGAGCAAGAAAATGCAAACATTCTAGCTCAAACAATTTCCATTCCTGCAAATTCCAACTTGGTTTCCAGTTTGCTGGGAGGTGCAAAATATTCATTTTAACCTCTCATTTGGCAGTGACAGAGACTTCCATGGTCTCCAAAGACACTGGAACTCTGTCTACCATCCTTAGGAGACTTCTCTAAAGCAGGAAATGCAATTTTTCCACTGTGGGCTTTTTTTCTCTTTACCTGTGGAAATCAGATATTGCTTATTTCTAGAGTTTACTTTCTTCTTCCTCTTAGTTGCAGTTTTCGTCAGACCAAAATTGCATCCCACCCCTCCCAGAAGACTGGAATGATGATAAACGCTAGATTTTGGGATCTGCAAGCTGTTCTGAACAGGCAGCATTAAATATGGCCACATGTGAGTTAGAGAGCTCAGCCATCCTCCCAGTCCCCTGAGACTGCCCCTGTGCAGAGAGGGAATGCTCCTGTCTGATGGGCTGCTTGGGCCTTAGCGTGGAGCTCAGGTGTCCTGGGATTGCCTGTAAGAATCTAGATTGTTTCTCAGACAAACATAATTAAACGTTCAATATCTCTCTCCCTCCTCAATTCTACGCTCCTCCTTTCCTTCCATCCTCTCCCCTCTGCTTCCCTTCTCCCCCACCACACACACTCTCTGTCTCTCTCTCTGTCTCTCTGTATCTCTCTCACACACACACATAAATGCACACACAAAATACTTAAAGGTTATTATGTTACAATAAGATCTTTCCTAAGACTATATCACAGATTACCAATAAAGTATATTTTCAAATGCTTTTATATACGTTGAGAGGATACTAAAATGTCCATCATCTGAGAGGAATATATTTCAGTCTTGAAAACAGCTTCTTCTTTACTAGTCTAAAGCAAGTAGCAGTTAATGCCAAGTCAGTACAAAGCAATGAAGGGCTCTATTCATTTCTGGTCAATGAGAAGTTAATATTTTCTCCAAACAAGAGAAACTATTCTTTAAAAATCACAAATAGGCCAAACTTAGAAACACATTTAAATTACTATCTTTTGTGAAGCATCCCTAGGGGAAAAAATTGGGGGAACTTATCCTCACAAAGACAGGAAAATGAAGAAATTTAGAAGACGTTTCATATAATCAGAGACATAACAGTTAAGTTACAGGACTCACTGTAAAAATACTGAAATTGTAATAGGCAATTCACAAACTCCCATTTATCCAATTTGGTCACTTCTCAGCACAGGATGCGCTTCTTCAATAAGAAGAATTTATAATCTAGCTAAGTTTGTATCAATCATACGTCTGTCAGTTTGCCGCACTGTGGGGGCTGGCGTGTTGCGATGAGGCTGAGAGCTCTGCCACTGTAACCTCAGACATGAGCAAGGTTACCCAAGGTGGACAGGTTTTCAGCTGAGCTTCCAGACTAAGACAGACTAGGGAGTAGGACCTGGCGAGCCACTCCCAAAACAACTAGCCACTGAAAACCCAATGGATAGCAAAGAAACACTGTCAGATATAGTGCCGGAAAATGAGGCCCCCAGGTTGGAAGGCACTCAAAAGACTACTGGGGAAGAGTTGCCTCCTCCACGTAGAGTCTACCATGATGACGGAAATGGAGTAAAACCCCAGGGACCTCCATCTGCTGATGTGGCACAACTCAAAATGAGGAGAAAAAACTGCAAGCATCCATTAATAATTGGAACATGGAATGTACGTAGTATGAATCTAGGAAAATTAGAAATTGTTAAAAGAGAAATGGAGCGCATAAACATTGACATTCTAGGCATCAGTGAGCTAAAATGGACCGGCATAGGCCATTTTGAGTCAGACAGTCATATGGTCTACTATGCTGGGAATGATAAACTAAAGAGAAATGGGGTTGCATTCATCATCAAAAAAGACATTTCAAGATCTGTCCTGAAATACAATGTTGTCAGTGATAG
>VMDO01009386.1:48082-77756 GCA_007922755.1 Pedetes capensis | reverse complement strand
TTCAAGGCAGCTTCCACTTCATCCTTCAACACCATTGGTTCCTCTTCATATGCAACCTCTTGGAATGGTTGGTCATCTACCAATTCTTTCTTGTATAATGACTCCATGTATTCTTCCCATCTTCTTTTGATGTTTCCTGCATCATTTAATATTTTCCCTGTAGAATCTTTTACTACTGCCACTCGAGGCTTGAATTTTTCTTCACTTCTTTAAGCTTGAGAAGCACAGAGCATGTTCTTCCCTTTTGGTTTTCTGCTCCAGCTCCTTGCACATGTCATTATGATATTTGTTTTTGTCTTCTTGAGCTGCCTTCTGAAATCTTCTGTTTAGTTCCTTAACTTCTTCATGTCTTCCTTTTGCCTTAGCTGCTCGACATTCAAGGGCAAGGTCCAGTGTCTCTTTTGACATGTAATTTGGCCTTTTCTCTTTTCCTTGTCTTTTTAAGAACTTTTTGCTTCCTTCTTGAATGATATCTTTTATGTCATGCCACAACTCTTCTGGTCTCCTGTCATTTGTGTCTAATGCATTAAACCTATTTTGAGGTGGTCTCTGAACTCAGGAGGGATATACTCAAGGTCATACCGTGGCTCTTGTATACTTATTCTAATTTTCTTTAGCTTCAGTTTGAACATGCATATGAGAAGTTGATGGTCTGATCCACAGTCAGCACCTGGTTATATATATATATATATATATATATATATATATATATATATATATAGAGAGAGAGAGAGAGAGAGAGAGAGAGAGAGAGAGAGAGAGAGTTCTACTCCTAACTCTCAGCGTTTCCCAGTGTGACCATTATATAGAAGTAATGTGGACACAGATAATTAAGTTATACTGGAGTAGGGTGGGCACTTGATCCAATATCACTTGTCCTCTTATAAAAAGAGGAGATTTGGGCATAGACATGCACAGAAAGCAGCACATGAACACCAAGTCTTTCTACAAGCCAAGTGAAGCCAAAGAGGGCCAGTAAACCACCAGAAGATATCAGAAAAGCCTGGAACACATTCTCCTTCACCATCCTCTGAAGGAGCCAGCTCTATCAACATCTTGAGCTCAGATGTCTAGCCTCCAGAACTGTGAGAGAATTTGTTTCTGTGATTTAATCTACTCTTTTTGTAGTACTTTGTTATGAAAGCCTTAGAAAAATTTGCTGCAGCGTCCAAAGCCAGTCCATCTAATCAGTATGCTATACACTCCTGTTTTTCCAGAGGCATGACAGCATTTTAAGGAGGAAAAGAACTTGATCATACTTGCATTGTATTTTTAAACTAGCCTGCCCTTGCTTGTCTTTTCACCTGAAGTCTCCCATTACCCACAAAGATCATTAGCTTGAGTCCTGTATGTCTCTTGGAGAAAAAAAAAAAATGTATTACCCCAGTATTCTTTGCAATGTAGCTCAGTTTAGCATCAGTATTGGTCTCTTCTGTATTTGGACAGGGACTTCACTGCAAAATGGCTCATTTTTATAGATCTATGATTAAACTGTTCAAAACATAAGTTCTTTATTGCTTCCTGTTTATAAACTCATTGTACTTTGACTTATATGGGGAAAAATGAAACACTGGAGACTTTCTCCCTCTTCCTTACTCTGTTCAACAATAAATGTAAAGTCATGACGTTTTAGTGGGGAACATTCTTTGGTTCCCTTATTATAGCTATTCATCTTTCTTTGCAGGGAAAAGAGAGAACACTGACTCTATTGGATAGAGATGTTTCTGTGGAATCTTTCTCTAGTGACTCATAATCTAAAGCTGTTGAATCCAACGAAAGCACTTTTAACCACAGTATTTAATCTTATGGAGACATTTATTGCACAGCTTTTTGTTTTGCCTTGTTTAAAATAAACCACCAGAGAGATGTTTCTTGGTTATGTCATTTCATAAAGCAGCGTGTGAAATGAAAATTCTAGATAAGAAAAGCCCACTCCTCCTTAAGAATTGTCATAGACTTTGCATTCTGGAAGGAACCTTGAACCTTAAAACATCATCAATAAAAGTGCTAACATTAACAATAATTATAATAACAATGAATAAGTAACACTTAGAAAGAAACTGTGGATTAGGGGCTATAAAGACTACTTCTGAAGTTAGACACACCTGGATTTTTATTACAATTCTGTCTCTTCCCTTGAGCAGGTTATTTTCTGTAACCTCAAGTTCCTTATCTCTAAAATAGTGGATATTAATAATCCTTATTTCCTAAAGTTGTTATGAGTATTACATGGGATGTTGAATGAAAAGCTCTTAGCAAAGTGTCTGGCATATAATAAATAATCACTGTTAGCTACTATTGTTACAAATAAGAATATAGTTTATTGTAAGCCTAGTACTTGTCAGGGGTCCAAACACATGATCTCTAATCCTGATGATAATTTTACCAGGTAATTATTGTTTATTTCTACCTTACAGATCAAAAAATTATATTACATTTTCAAGGTCATTTGGTTAGGAAGTGTCAAAGCAGAGGTTTCCTTGAGTCTGAAAAAATATCAAATTTCATCTGAATATAATTAAACTGAAGGAAGAATAGGCCAATAGATCCCTACAATGTCATTGTATCAAGCTGGCATTTGTAAAATCTATAAGGTCAAGATAAAGTCTGTTAGTTAATTCTGTGTAGCTGTAAACAAAATGCCTGAAAGAATAACTTCAAAGGAGGAGGGATTTATTCTGGCTCACAATTTCAGAGGGTCGAGTACAGGGTCACTTGTTTCTGCACCCGTGGTGAGGCAGAACATCATGGCAGTGGGAGCACATGGCAGAGGCTGCTCACCTAAGGGTGGGCAGAAAGCAGAGAGAGGGCAGAAAGCAGAGAGAGATGAAGGGATCTGTGACCTGGTAAAACCTTCAAAAGTACGCCCCCTCAATGACGTAGTTTTTCCACCTGGACCCCACCTCTCAAAGTTTGCCCCATCTCCTGAAATAGCACCACAACCTGGGGACAAAGTGTTCAACACATGAGCCTTTGGGAAAAAAGCCAAAATCCTCAACCCATATCCTCACAGCCTGGTAACCCTGAAGATGATAAGAGACCTACTTTCCCTCCAACATCTGCCTGTTGATGTCTGCTTGACCTACTTTACCCATAGAGTGTGATCAGGGAAGAAGTGGGATGAAAAATACACTTTGATTGAAATCCCCCACAACGACTCCTTGGAACAGGAAAAGAGGTTCTCAAAGAAAAGATTTTATTCACAGAAAAGCAGGATAGGGAAGTTTACTAACTAGGCCAAGCTCCAATGAGTGCTATATTCACTGGAGTCTTTTTGAGAAAAAAAGGTTTTGGAGGTTGAAACCAGGGCCTCATGCATGTTTTGTAAGGGCTCGACCACTAAGCTGCACCCTCAACCTATTTTTTAAATTTTTTATCTTGAGACAGGGTCTAGCTAAGTTATACAGGCTGCCTCTGACTTCGAACTTGTGATCCTCCAGCCTCCACCTCCTGAGTTGCTGGTATTACAGGCGTGAGCCACGGCATCCCACCAGAAAAAAAAAAAAAAAAGTTTTTCAAGTTTGAATTTTGTTCTACTCTTCTTCACTTATTTAGTAAAAAAAAAAAAAAATGTGGAACCTATACTGTCATCTAGATACTGTTCTGGATATTTAAGAAAAACAGAGAAGGAAAAAAACAGAGTCCTTGAATGGCATTGCCTAATTTTCCCTTGCCTGCAGCCATAGCCCTGTGGCATCTGATCCCGTCAGATCTCGGAAGCTAAGCAGGGTCGGGCTTGGTTAGTACCTGGATGGGAGACCGCCTGGGAACACCAGGTGCTGTAGGCTTAGGAGACGGACCTGGCAACCCCTCCCAAAAATCAATCTGCCATTGAAAACCCTATGAACAGCAGAGAAGCACTGACAATAGTGTTTCCCCTGTTGTACAGAGGGTCGCTATGAGTTGGATACCGACTCGACGGCACCTAACAACAACAACAACAATTTTCCCTTTGGCTACTATAATAAGTTAGAATAAATTAGCACAAACTTGATGGTTTATGACAAGACAAACTCTTACAGTTTTGGAGGCCAGATGCCCACAGCCAGTTTCACTGGGCTTCAAGCAAGGGGCCAGCAGAGATGGTTGTTTCAGGAGGCCCCAACTGTGGGTCAGTCTCCTTGTTTTTCTTGCTTCTAGAAGCCACCTCCTTTCCTTGGCTCCAGACCCCTTCCTGAAAGCACGGAATTCTCTGGTTTCCATTACCACATCTCTTTTCCTCTTCTGTAGTCAAGTCTTTGTCTACTTCCCCCCATAAGGACATGTGATTATTTTTAGGGACAACTTGAGCAATCCAGGGTAATGTGCCCATCTCTCATGATACTTAATTTAAATCACATCTGAAAATTTCCTCATGCCATAGAAAGAAACATTCACAGGTCTTAGATTAGCTCATGGACACCTTGGGGGACCATCATTCAGCTTTCCACCAGTATAATCCATGAATGGCATGACAACCAAAGCAAACAAATAGCTACCTTGTCAGGCAAAGAAAGACATATTTCCTAAGAGAGAAACCACAAATTATATATAGGATAAAGAAAATATCTTCAGTTTCTAGGATCCAGTTTGGTTCTTGACAGATAATGATCGTGGCAAACATTTATATTGCTTGTTATACATTAGGCATTGTCCCAAGTATCTTACTTACGTTACTCAGTCATCACAATAAATTATCCTTATTGAACAAAAAGGAATAAAAGGTACAAATATGGTAAGTGATGTGCCCAAGATCACATTGAAATAGTGGAGCTTGGATTTGAACTTAAGATGTCTGATTCCCAGGTGCTTACTTTTGGTCATTTGAGATGGAACTTAAAGACTGAAGAAGCAGGCTGACACAGTAAGGAAAGGGAAGAGCATTTTAAGCAAAGGGAACCGAAAACAAAGGTGCAGAGGCAGTCAAGTGAAAGGCAAACTTGAGTGGTGAGTAGACCAGTTTAGGTAGAGCATAGCAAGCCTAGGGGAAGTAGTGGGAGATCTAGCTAGAGACCAGAGTGTGGAACCCAAGGATATCTTCCAGGGCTGATGAGACCTTTGAGACATGAGTAGAGGAGGGGCCTTGTCAGAACTGCGCCTTCAGAAGACTAGTCTGGAATCAGTGTGGAAGTTGGGCTGCAAGAGGGAGAAGGGAGCTGCCTCTCTTGTCTGCTCCCATGGCACTGTATATAACATAGATTGTGGCCTGTCTCTTTCCCTCTAGAGAGTGAATCAATGCAGGAGAGCTGAGTGTGCCATCCATCTCAGGCTGCATGGGGCAGTTGTTGTTGTGGTTAAGTGTCCTCGAGTCTGTGTCTGACTCATAGAGACCCTACATACAACAGGCAAAACACTATTGTTAGTGCCTCTCTGCTATTCAATTTTCAATAGCTGATTGCTTTTTGGGAGTGGGTTGCCAGGGCCTTCTCCCAGCATGGGCCAGTACGATACAGTAAACTGCAGATATAGTATAGCTGGGGGCAAGAGGCAAGGAATATGAATATTGGGGCTGATGCAAAAAATACTATCTGGGAGACAATTTGAAGTGTTTTTGCCCACATTTGCTGAAGTCTTTTAACATAATAAAAAGTGCCCAGAAATTTGGGATATGCAGATCCATATTAAAATCTTGCCTCTGTCATTTGCCTCTATGAGACCTTGGATAATTTCTCAAAACCCCAAGTCTTGTTTACTTGATCTTTAAGATAGAAATAAAATGATTTTATTGGTACTTGTTAACTTCTAAGGTAAAAATTATCCACCTCAAGTTAAGTGATTCACCATATGGATGGTTGTTGTTAGGTGCCCTAGAGTCAGGGTCAGACTCATAGCGACCCTATATACAACAGATGAAACACTATTGTCAGTGCTTCAATGCTATTCATAGGGTTTTCAATGGCTGATTGATTTTGGGGAGTGGGTTGCTGGGTCCTTCTCCTAAGCCTACAGCATCTGGTGTTCCCAGGTGGTCTCCCAGCCAAGTACTAACCAGGCCAGACCCTGCTTAGCTTCCAAGATATGATAGGATGTGGTACGACTCAAAATGAGAAAAAACACAGAGGCTGAAACAACAGGCTCAAACAGTCTTTCTTAGTCTGGAAGCCCAGCTGAAACCTGTCCACCATTGGTGGCCCTCCTGAAATATTGGTGACATATCATTCAGCACCACAGCAATGCACAAGCCCCCACAGCAGAACAAGCTGACAGACACCTGTGGGAACTTACTTTGAGGTCCATGTTATTATTTTACTTCACTTTACAGATGAGGGAACTGAATCTCAGGGAAAAGAAAAGATTTGCCCACTCAAAGCAATACAGTAGAGAAGCATAGACTAGAACCTAAAGTATAAAAATTCCTATGACCTGCAAATTTCACAAGGCCTAATGAAGCCCATGGGAAGGCCTGGATGAGCGTGACTCCACAGCTGAGCAAAATAGGCTTCTAGAAATGGTCATAGATCTTTAAGGACTTGTGAAGGCACAGTCTGAGAACACCCACCTCTTCACCTGTCATCAGCCACGTCCTGGGAAGGCCTGCAGAGGAGAGGCAGCGGGAAACCTGGTTCCCGCCCAGCAACAGCCTCAGCGTCCTTAGCGACTAGGGCAGGCGCAGCCTCTGCCCAGGAGCCGGGCCCTATGATTGGCTTGATTCCCAGGACCCAATCCCCACGCCCATTCTCGTCCAGGAGTCTCCTAGTGGAGTGTGGGGTTCCTCAGAAGCACGGATCGCTCACCTGAGCTACCTGGGTGGCAACGCAGCTTTAGCGGTAAGATTGCCCTTCTGTTCTGTCCAGGGGAAGGTCTCAGAGCTGAAGCACCACTGATCGGCAAGCAGAGGACTTGACAGTCACACATTCTGATCCTTGAAGTTTCCAGACAGTTTCACAGAGATTGCAGGTCTGCTGGCTGGGGTGCTCTCCTCACAGGCTTTAGTGCGGAAGAACTCTTACCTAGCTGTCAGACCTCAGTATTGGAAAGTCCGCTGCCCTGCCCTCTGTGGGACCTTGGTGAGATAATGCACCATCCATGGGTCTTGGTTTGCCAATCTGTAAAGCAAACGTTTGGATTAGAGTGGTTTCTAAAGACTTCTCAGATTCTGAGGCTCTAAAAGGAGTGGTCAGCCTATAGCCAGGTTCACAGAACTCCTGTCTCCCTTGGAAATCACACCTGTTTAAACAGGCAGTACTTATCTCACCTGGCAAGATCTCAAGTTCAGATTTACTGTACTGTTGCCAAAACAGATATGTGATAACAAGTCCCCCTTCCCTCTGTACACTGCAGCTTCAGGCCTTTTAGTGTCCTGCTTTCACCCTAAGTCCCTGAGAGCAGAACTGGAATTCTCCTGATTTCACAAATGGGAAAATAGAGCATCAGAGCTGAATATGGATTCTTCATATGTCCTACTAAAGCCCTGGCTCCCCCTCTGACCTCACAAGAATCTCATCTGATGTCTTGAAGCACAGGAAGGCAGAGTCACCTAATGACCCAGGAGACTTGCTTTGCAGACATCATAGGTGGGATTCCCTGCTCTGCTAATTACTGTATGTGTGATGTGACACAGCTAAATATACAGGTCCCCTTCATTGTAAAGCAAGAATGATAACAGTAATTAAGAGTAACTTACACCAAAAATAAAAAAGGAAGAAATAAATCAATGAGGGTATAACCCATGATTGTATATGACTGTCACCATGTACTAATTCAAATTCCTACCTTTTTTTTGTTCTTTCATTCATCCTCTTCTATAATAGATGTAAGGTGATGGATGTCTAAGCAAAACTGATTTAATAGTTGCATAACGAATATATCAAATGGCTTATTACTCTGTATTCCACTAACATTTGTAAATAAATAATGAATAAATGAATAAATAAAATTTGTGAAACCTAAAAAACTATAAGAGTACCTTACACCTTTATTAGGAGTGTTAAGTGCCAGGGCGGTGGCACACGCCTGTAATCCCAGCAGCTATGGAGGCAGAGGCAGGAGGATCACAAGTCTGAGACCAGAAGCAGTCTGCATAATTTAGCAAGATCCTGTCTCAAAAAAATTTTTTTAAATGGGCTGGACATGCAGCTCAATAGTCCAGGACTTGCAAAGCATGCAAGCTTGAGGCCCTGGGTTCAACTCCCAGTATCACAAAAAATAAAAAATAAATAAATAAATAAGGAGTGTTAAGTAAGATAATACAGGTATTTGTGGTGGTGTTAGGTGTCATTGAGTCATGTCCAACTCATAGCAACCTCATAGGGTTTTCAATGGCTGATTGTTTTGGGATTGATTTGGAAGTGGATTGCCACATCCTTCTCCCATTTTTGTGATGCTGGAGATCAAACCAGGGTCCTCAGAGAATGCAGAGCAGCACTCTACCAACTAAGCTAAACTCAAGTTCAGTGTAGGTGTTGTTGTTAGGTTCTGTCCAGTTGGTATCTGACTCATAGCGACCCTGCTTACAACAGGTGAAACGTTATTGTCAGTGCTTCTCTGCTGTTCATAGGGTTTTCAATGGTGGGTTGATTTTGGGGAGTGGGTTGCTGGGTCCATCTCCCAAGCCTACAGCACCTGGTGTTCCCAGGTGGTCTCCCATCCAAGTACTAACCAGGCCTATCCCTGCTTAGCTTCTGAGATCTGATGGAATCGGATGCCACAGGGCTATGGCTGCAGGCTAGCATAGGTGTAGGGGTGTCAAAAATCTACGTTCCATCCTCTTAGGGTCCTGGCTATGCCCAAGAATTAAAATGATTAACAGAAGAAAAGCTATAAATTTATTTAATACAAGTTTTATGTGCCACAGAATCCTGTATAAGGAAATTAATCAGTAATATATTCAGAATTGAACAAAGAATCGTAAGATTGTTGTTGTTGTTGTTAGGTGCCATCGAGTCCATATCCGACTCATAGCGACCCTCATAGGGTTTTCAATGGCTGACTGTTTCGGGATTGCGTTGGGAGTGGATTGCCAGGTCCTTCTCCCATTTTTGTGGTGCTGGGAATTGAACTCAGGACCTCAGAGACTGCAGCGCAGTGCTCTACCAACTGAGCTAAATCCCAGCCCGTAAATTATATAAAAAGACTTATTTTTATCAAGATCTGCACAGTCTTCTTTCAGTCTCAACTTCTCATCTTTGAGAATAAGGATGTGACATCTTTCACATGGAAATTTCATCTTCTGCATTAAAGAAACAGCACAGAGTTCAGTGATCTTTCTGTACCTCCTACTTTAACTTAGTCAATAACTTGTCTTATTGTGTCTTTAACTTAGTCAATATGCCAGAGTAGTTTAATTCTTTATAGGTAAAATAGTAGATCTTGGTATTACTATTGTTGTTATTGACAAGGATGCTGCAATTGGCTAGTGGAAGATCAAGAAGAATGATTTATTCATTTTCCACCCCTAAAGATTTGAAGAGATTTTTTGAGAAGAATTATGTCTTCAGTTAGGAAGACTCCCCATGGATCAGATGTAATGCCTGAGATATTAGTGAAAATCATTGGAAGTAAACACTTTCGATATCTTGTGGAGAAGCCAAAGATGTAAGTTTCCTCTTTGAAAAATATCTGTGTTTCTTGGGTAATAATGAAATTGGTTTTTTTAACCCAGAAATTTACATTCTAAAAATGCCATTCACGGAAAATTAAGTCATTAGGCTGTAATAGTAGAAGTAAAACAGTGTTGATAACTTCCTTATGTACTGTTTTCCTGATATTTTTCATCTTTGTAATTCCCTACACTCTTTAATCACTTTGACTTATTTTCTAAATAGATGGAAAATATGAGCACTGTGACATTTATAAATATTAATGGAGTATTGCTGCTCCTCCTCACTAGGTTTGTAATCTACCGCATGTAGTAGTTTGGGAGGGAAGGGAGGGAGGAGGATTGTTAGTCTATTGTTATGAATTAAAGAAGTAGGATTAATAATGAATCATATGTTGCAAAGTTTTCACTTACTGTTATTTGCATTTGATACTTTTCTAAGCAGGGGGATTTCTCAGAGCATAACCAATATGTCTTTCCCTTCCAAACTCATTGTAGCCACACTTGAGAATGGACACTCACATGTCTCTCAAATTCACTAGATGTTTGGCACAGAAGGGTATGACTAGCTCTTCCTTGCAGAGTTTTGGTGTCATAAAAGAAAAACAAGTACTAGGCCTGCTTTCTTATACGAGGCATTCCATTAATAGTAGCTAACCAGTAGTTGCCTTTCCTTCCTAAGATTATTTCCTTAGCTGTATCCTCTATTTCAGAAACCCATAGAATGAATAAATACACAAAAAATGTAAGGCATCATTAAACATAGGTCAGAAAGAAATGGTTGTCAAACATGCCTACCATCAAAATCACCTGGTGTGTCCTTAAAAATAAATATTTGGGGTCCAACTTGAGTCAAACTGAATCAGAACCCCTGAACAAAGGTCACCAAGACCACAGTTATGAAGTGTAGGCTTCAAAAAGGCTCTAGGACACCAATTGTTTTTGGTTTTCTGCTCTCTCAGTACTGTCATCCCAGAGGAATTCCCAGGTGAGTGCTGTTGTGAGTAATGTTTGCCACTGCCCATGAAGTGTATTTGGCAGCACACAATTCATGCATTTGGGATCCCTGCAGAGCTGAGCAACATGAGTTCAAATCCTAGTTCTGCTCCTCCTGGTCTTTTGTCATTAGGGACGTGAGTTGACATCTCTGGCCTCTATAAAGTGGGGATTAAACCACATCTAGTAGATTGTGAGGATAAAATGATGAAAAGTATGCAAGCACCTTTCTGGCACTTATGATATCCAATACACTTAATAAATGGTTCTGCTAGTATTATTGAAACCTGTCATTGCATGCAAAGAAAACAATAATGAAAAATCAAAACGTTTTCCATGAAATACTTGCCTTTTCTTTTTTTTTCCCTAGGCAAGTGCTTTGCCACTGAGCTATACCCCCAAAACCCTTTTTATTTTTACTTTAATTAGACTCTTGCTAAGTTACGCAGACTACGTCTGGCTTCAAACTCTTGATCTTTCTGCCTCAGGCTCCTGAATCATTGGAATTACAGGTGTGTACCACAGGGCCCAGAATCAGCATTGTTTTTTAAGAGTGTATGCCTAGGAGGTGGGGCTGGAATTTAGCTCAGTTGGTAGAACGCAGCTCTGTAGTCTCTGAGGTCCCAAGTTTGATTCCCAGCACTGCAAAAATGGGAGAAGGATGTGACAACCCACTCCCAAGGCAATCCTGAAACAATTTGCCATTGAAAACCCTATGAGGGTTGCTATGAGTCAGACATGACTGGACGGCACCTAACAACAACAATGCCTAGGAGGCAGGGAATCTCTGTTTTATAGATGAGAAAATTAAGGCACTGTGATGAGGTGAGTGATGATTTCAAGATCTTTTGTCAATTCTCTGCCACTTCCAAGAAAAGCATCTGCAGCTGTAGCACTGTGGCATCTGATCTCATCTGATCTCGGATGTTAAGCAGGGTCAAGCCTGGTTAGTACTTGGATGGGAGACCATCTGGGAACACCAGATACTGTAGGCTTGGGAGAAGGACCTGGCAACTCACTCCCAAAAATCAACCTGCCATTGAAAACCCTATGAATAGCAGAGAAGCACTGACAATAGTGTTTCACCTATTGTACGTAGGGTCACTATGAGTCAGACACTGACTCAAGGGCACCTAACAACAACCAAGGAAAGCAAATTGGATTAGTTTAGACACCCACTCAGATATCCTTCTACCCCGAGTGCAATACTATTCCACAAATTCCTTTCCTTCCTAAAGTTGTTTATTTAGCCTCATTCTGTTCAAAACCCCTTGCTTTTACCAAGGGTATCAAGTGTAATGTGTTTCTGAAAGGAAAATGAGGAAGGGCCCTTGTTCTCTTAAAATAGGATAAAATTCCTTTCATCCTATAAGAAGGTACTTTTTCTCCCTTTATTTCTAAACTATAGGAATCAGGGAACAAAAGAATATATTAAATCAGCTAAATTTATTGTGAAATAAAAGCTACAAAACCATCTCCCCTACAGCACTGTATAAAAAATGGTATTCTTTATATGGAGCCTTGTAGGGGGGTTGTTTATATTTTTTATGAACTTGATGCTGCTGTTGCTGGGAGGAGATAAGACCATTAATGTGTTTTGCTAAACTAATTTCACATGGTTCAAAAATAAATAATTGTCAAAAAGCTTCTTGATGCTGAGGTAAGAAGCCACCCACCACTATTACCTCATGCGTGTCCAGGATATCTCTTTGAAGTGTTTATACTCTGGAGAGAGAGTTGAATTAGGTGGACAATTAGTAGAACTCTACAGAAGAAGCATAAGTAAACACCAAAGGTAGGTGGAGGAGATATCTCCAAAAGGAAAATATGACTTAAAAGAAATAATGGATGTTGTTGTTGTTGTTAGGTGCCCTCAAGTCTACGTAGAGCAGAATGAAACACTGTGCTAAACACATGATCTCTTTTATGTTTAAGCCCATTTTGCAGCCACTGTGTCAATACATCTAGTTGTGGGTTTTCCTTTATTTCGTTGACCTGTCACTCTCCCAAGCATGATGCCCTTTTCCAGGGATTGGTCCCTCCTGACAATATGTCCAAAATACATAAGATGCAATAATAGATAGAAAAGTGGACATCCTCCATGTAACCTCATTTAGCCCAGATTTCCGATACATGTAGAAGATGGAATATTATGTCATACCTGAAGGTATAGACCAGTTGTATTATCTTTCTAGGACTACTGTAACAATGCACCACAAACTGGGTGGCTTAGAACCACAGAAGCTTATTGTCCCACAATTTTGGAAGCTAGAGAGCCAAAGTCACGGTATGCATAGACCTGTGCTTACTCCTTCTGAAGGTGCCAGAGAAGATCTGTTTCAAGCCTCTCTTCCTGCTTTGTACATTTTCTTAGTTTGGGCATCATAAATCTAATCTCCATGTGGCTTTTTCTCTATGTGCATCTACATCCAAGTTTCCCCTTTGTGTCAGGTTTATCTCAGTTGGTAGAGTGTTGCTCTGTGCTCTCTGAAGCCCTGGGTTCCATCCCCAGCACCACAAAAATGAGAGAAGGACCTGGAAGCCCACTCTCAATCCTGAAACAATCAGCCATTGAAAACCCTATGAACAGCAGAAAAGCACTGACATAGTGTGGGCCATGGCACAGTGTCAGGAAATGTTTCATTCTGTTTTACATAGGGCCGCTATGAGTTACATCCTACTCCACGGCAACTAACAACCCTATTTGCAAATAATATTGTATTCTGAGGTATGGGGATTAGGACCCCAACATAAGAATCTTGGTGGGGATATAATTCAATACATAACAACTGAACTTCCTTGTCACAAATGAGATAACTGAGTTTTAAAGTAAACCACTGGAATTCCAGGCCAGTGCTTAAGAACTAAGATTGGAAAGGAGAGCTCCTTCCCTTTTTCTTAAATTTAACTTGTACTGTTGCTGCAGATGAAAGGAAAATCTCATCACCTAGTTGGTATACTTATTTCTCACAAAAGAGATCAATTTGCAGGCTCCAAAGAGTGAAACAAGTATACTGTAGGTTATACAACCATCGTTTTCCTTTTGGATAACAATAGGCTTCCAAATCAGCTGCTTGCCTCTAGTTTTGTTGTTCCCTAATGTATTCTCTGAAGCCTTCTACCTCAATGTGTAGCGTGTGGTCCTCCATTACCAAGCTCACATGGGAGCTTGTTAGAAGCAGACCTTTAGCCCTGTCTCCAGATGTACTGAGTGGGAATCCATCTTTGAGCTGGATTTCCAGGTGACTCTTTTTCACTTTCCAGTTTGAGATACCCCATTCTCAAGTTCTGCCAGCATGATCTTTCTGAAATACAAATCAGATCATATGCCACCACCAGCAGCCCCAGATTTTTAGCACACCCAGTAGCTCCCACAATGCCCTTTGAAAATTTGCACTTTACGGCGACTTCCTATGCATTTCCATCTCCTTCATGTATCTATAAATTCTATGCACAAAATTATATCCTCAGCACAAAGACAAAGTCATGTAATAGTTAAAAGCCTATTAAGTGAATTAGAGCAACATGGTTGCCAAGGAAAGTAAAGATCTAGAAAAAAACTTAGTTGCTTTAAATAATTCTAAGTCTAAAGTCATGTGCCATTATACAGAATGCTGATGTTACTTTGGAACTCAGATGAGTAATCTTTGATAGCTCATTGAAAGGAAGATATGCTATCTGGCAGGAGACAAATTTTCTCATTTTCAAAAGGAATATAATAAAAAGAAATAAAATCAGAGAACCAGAGGCTTGTTGGTAATCCCTGGCAAAATTGTAGGCCAAAGAATTAAATATATTAGTCGTGAAAAGAGAACAGGAAAGGGATGATCACCAAGAGTTGGTGCATGTTGACTGAAAATAGATTACGGCAAATTGGTCCCATTCCCTTCACTAATGAGGTCACTGTAGCCCAAATGCAGGGAATGCAGAGATATAGTATTTATTAGTTTCAGTCAGTCATTAAATACGTCTTTCTCACATCTTGAAACAAGGTAGAGAATTATGGACTAGATACTATCAAGTTAGGTGACATTCTGGATTAGTCTATTTTCTGTTGCTAATGATACAATGCCATAGACTAGATAAGTAATAAAGAAAACAGGCTTATTTTTGCTCATGGTTTTGGAGGCCCAAGGTTGAAGAGACATACTTCCTGGCCTTCTTGCTGGCAGAATCCCAAGGTGGTACAGGGCATTGCATGGAGAGATGGAACATATGAGCATATGTGTATCTTTTCTGGGTTTTTTTCTCTCTTTCTTCTTGTAAAGCCACTAGGATTCAATCATGCAGCTCCACCTTGGTGACATTAGGTAATTCTAATCTCTTCCTAAAGGCCCCAATTCAAAACACTATAGTTGGATTAAGTTTGTACCCTCACAGTGGGGGTTATATTCGTATATGAGTTTTGAAGGGGACAAACCATACTAAAACTATATAACACATACCAATTAGGTGGTGATTGAACAATTGATATGAAGACTACCTGCAGGAAGTAGGGAAGATGTGGGCCTGACCCTGCTCTCATTTAACACTTTTTAATCCACAATCAAGAGAAGACAGACAAATGATTGTAGTAAACATGTAGATAGCAGAATACTAGAAAGCTTTGGCAGGGCAATATACTAAAACCCATAAGATGAAATCAACAGAGATACATTCAAAGTCTATCTTATGTAAGTATGCATGTTCATGGTTCCATGGAATAAATGTTTAGATTTGTCTGTATTTGAGCTTAGCATGCACCAAGGATACACAGAGAGAGAAGTACAGAGACCCACTATACTTAGCACTCATTGGAGAACTGCTCTATTCTGAAGGCCATATTTTAGGAGACACACTAAAGGTGGGGCAGGCAAAGGCATTATGGAAGATCCATTATGGTAGATCCAGGATGTGAAATGTGTCCAGGGAAACATTTAGAGAATCTAGGGATTAACTTGTTAAATAGAAGAGGAATGTGTCCATTTCAAGAAACCCCTGTGAGAGACTTCCAGTGAATAAAGTTGACCATTATAGTTCTTCCCAATGCTAATAGTCAGAGACTGAAGCACTTCCTTCATTTCATAGATACACTACTGTGGGTATAACACTGTTAAGCATAGGAGAAGTTGGCTGCAAGTTTTTAAGGGCAGATATAGTACATACTTCTAATAATTTATAATTTGGCTATAATTGATATTTATAGCCAAGAAATGGAAAGTTCTGGTAATTTCTCACGTGATTCTTCTAGAACCTGTATTCTGTAATTAATGCATGTATGGAATTCTATCAACATCTTTTCCATGGTTATTAATGAGCACTCACAGATTTCTAAGCCTTTAGGATACAGCAGTGTTTCTAAAGTCTAGCAAAATGAGACACACAAAAAACAGGTAAACAATGACTATTCACATGGGGATAGTGAAAGTAGGGAGAAAAGAAAAGGGTTGTAAATAAATTGAGTCACAAAAGGTGCTTGAAAAAGACCTCTCGGAGTAGGTGAGACTGTGTGGATGTGTGCAGCCAGAGTTATCCAAGGAAATGACCCCAGGTTAGCTAGCAGTGAACTGGCTAAAGCTGGCCCTGCCATCATTACAGTAGTCATTGCCCTACTAGATTCCAACTTTCCTTAAAACTACTAGTTTCCTCTTCCCTCCTATTGCAGAAGAAGAGGCTGCATCTTTCACAAGCCCCAAGATGGGCAAATATAGAGCATCTGGTTTTCCCAGCAACTACTACCAACAGATGGCACCTATGTTGACTGCATGGAGGCCAAGCAAAAAACAAACAAACAAACAAATAAATATAAGGTTGCCTTATGCTTGCCTCATAAAAAGTATGAAGTCAGCGAGGCCATCTGGGCTCACATCAGGGGCTCTGTGTGCCGTAGTAGGAACTCTGGATTTTGTTCAATGTAGGATAGGAAGCCACCGGAAAACTGATAACAGTGAAGAACATATATTTATACTTTCCAAAGGATGGTTCTGGCTGCTCAGTGACAGATAAACTAGAAGTGACAGAATTAAAAAGAGAGAGACCATTTAGAGAACTGATATGGTCATCAGTTGATTGCAGTGACCAATTACAGTTCCTAAATAAACTCCGTATGCTCATTTTTTTCCAGTTGATTTAAAATAACTCTATATATTAAGGGTTCATTATTTTCTGTTATATATGTTACAAATATTTTTTAATTTGATTTTTTAATTTTTTATTGAAATACAGACTTTCAAATGGTAAAATAACAACTTTTATCTTATAATTTCAATATTTGAGATCAATAAGTACTTATTTTAAAAATATTCATTTGGTATTCACTCATATGGTGCCAGGTACTCTTAAAGATTTATGCCTATGCCTTATGCTATAAGCATACATCTGGAACAACAGTATCTCATGCTTCTTTGTACATTCCACAGTGACTAGAATAAGCACAAAAACAAACAACAACAAAATCACTCTAGGAGACCAATAAGCAGGTTAATGCACCACATGAGCAGTCTTATTTTATTTTATTTTAGTATTGACAGGTTGAACCTAAGGATTTACACATGCTAGGCATGTCTTCTACCATTGAGCAACACCCCCAAACCCTTTAACTATTATTATTATTATTATTATTATTATTATTATTATTATTATTATTATAATTATCTTATTTTGAGATAAATTCTCTCTCTAAGTTGCACAACTTGCAATCCTCCTTCCTCAGCCTCCTATCACTGGGATTATAAGCATGCACCATGGCACCCAGAAAGCAGTCCAATTTCAAAAATTAGCAATAGATCTAGATAAGCAGTTCACAAAAGAACAAATAAAAACAAGCAATAAATGGTTGTTGTTGTTAGGTGCTGTCAAGTTAGGTCCAACTCATAGCAACCCTATGTACAACAGAATGAAACACTTCCTGATTCTGTGCCAAGTACATGATCTTTTTTATGTTCGAGCCTATTGTTGCACCCACTGTGTCAATCCATCTCCTTGAGGGTCTTCCTTTTTTTTCTTTGAACTGCCACTCTCCCAAACATGATGTCCTTCTCCAGGGATTGGAATAGATATGTGGGGAGAAATTCAACATGAATGAGAATAAAATAAATTTATGCAGCAGTGAGGTATTATGTTTCACAAATCAAGTTAGAAAATTTTTCAAATAGAATCAAATAGAAGTTGACAAGGACTCATAGAAAGAATATTCACATGCCATTGGTCTTTTTAAAGCATACCTAGAAAAAGTCTTAAAAATGTATGTACTTTAGCATATGCAAAGTCTTGAGTTAAATCCTAAGCACAAAAGAAAAAGAAAAGAGAAGAAAGGTATGCATTGAGTGTAATGATTAATTTCAAAGATTTACAGAAAGTGTATAATTCTGGACTCTTGGTTTAACATGGTTGGTTAAAAGCACCCTCTGAGTGATGTGGCAAATTAAAGGAGTAAGAATATGAAGGAATGGACTCTTTCCAAAGAAAGAAAGTCTGGAAGAGCACAGAAAACACAGAGGAGATCTTGAGATGGTCCCATGTTGCAGAATAGAGCTAACAGTACAAGGGACTGAGGAAGACACATCTCCAGCTGTGGCTTTCTATGTGGGAGAGAAGCGGGGCCCTCATCCAAAAAGGTCAGCCAGACAACCCTGGCCATCAGACTGGCAGTCCCACAGGACCAGCCTACAGTCCTTGAAGCCCTTAAACTCTTCTGGGAATCTGGTGAGACAGAGGCTCTTCCTGACTGGGGTTTCAATGTTGGAGAAGTGACTCTTTTCCACATTTTGTGTCTCAGAAGGCCATGACTCAGCTCCATCTTGAGAAGGAACCTATTGTATGAGACTGAGCTACCCCAAGGGTCCTGAAAACAAAGAATTGTCATGGGTAGAGAGCCTGGGGGTGACTGACCACACCCCAGTGTGCTATACAGCTGCAAGCAAGCAGTTACAGTGAGTGGGTAGCTGAGACACTGACACATTGAGAGGTTCAGGAAGCATGCTCAGAAGCAAGTCTCTTGCCCACTGGCAAGAGGAAATGACTCCATCTACTGACAGGAACTAAGGAGACTATCAACTCCAAGCCATGGTCAGATAAAAGGAGTCTATCCTCAACTGACCACAACCTCCACCTAACAGACTCCAATTTAGAGGCCAAAGAAAGAACTCCTTCCAGTAATTATTTCACTTCACAGCTTACTCTGTATTATTATTGCCATTCTTTGTTCTATAGGCATCGGTGATATAGCAGTTGGCTTTAAGTGATTTTAAGTGTATTTCTATATCTGGTTTGGTCAGGTATTTTACCTGTTATACTGGTTTGTCTTCTTTTCTGGGAGTGGCATTGGAGATTGTGATCTCAAAAGAAAGCCACTCACTAAGAAGACACCCAAGTAAAACAGGAAGTGATTTCTGCTCCAACTGATACACAAATCACAAATCAAAAACACATGAAACATGAAAAAGCAAGGCAGCACATCTCCCCCAAAAGACCATGATTCTTTAACACTTCAATCCAAAGATGTTCAGACAGTTGAAATATCAAAGAAAAGTTGACTTGTAAAAATGATCAATGACTTCAAAGAGGACACAAATAAGCAAATGAATGAAATAAGGAAATCAATACAGAACCTAAGTCAGAAAGTAATCAATGTTGGAGACAAAGTCAGTTAAGTGGATGGGAAATTCAGCAAGGAAATAGAAATTTTGGGAAAAAAAAATGAAGAATTCAACAAACCTAATAAAAAACACAATGAAAAGCATGAACAGTAGACTAGATGAAGCAGAAGACAAAATATCAGGGATGGAAGATAAGTTTAAGGAAATACTACTTTTAGATATCAACAAAGAAAAAAAGAAGAACATGAGCACATTTTTCAAGAACTTTGGGATATGATCAAGAGACCAAACCTAAGAATCCATAGGGTAGAAGAAGGAGCCAAGATAAAAACTAAAGGCATAGAAAACTTATTTACTAAAATTATAGCAGAAAAATTCCCAAATCTGGGGAAAGAAATGCATATCCAGAGGCACTTAGAACACCAAAAAGATATGATAAGAAAAGAACCTCCCCATGACACATAATATTAAAATGCTAAGATTAAAGACCAAAGAAATAGTATTAAAATCTGCAATAGTAAAACATCAACACACCTACAAAGGAAAATTCATCAGAATTACATCAGACTTCTTAGCATAAATCCTAAAATCTAGGAAAGGATGGAATAATGTATTTCATGCCCCGAAAGTAAAGAATTGCCAAACAAAATAATTATAGGCATCAACATTATCATTTAAAATTGATGGAGAAATAAAGACATTCCAAGGCAAGCACACACTAAAGCAATACATGACCACCAAGCCAGCACTTCAGAAGATACTTAAAGGAATCCTACATAGACAGGAGGAAGAAAGACAGTCTCCACCATGAGAGTATAGGAAAGAATAAACTCCATGGGAGGAACAAACTAAAGAGAACCAGGAAAGAATCAGTAGACGTGACTTAAAAAAATAACAAATCCTCAATATAAATAAAAGGGAAAGAAAAGAACAAATAGTATATGAGCCAACTGGAAAAACATACAACAAAATTGCAAGAACCTGCAAACCCCTGTCAATAATAATCTTAAATATAAATGGTCTTAACTGTCCAGTTAGAAGACAGATTAAAAACAATATCCAATAATTTGTTGTCTGCAAGAAACACATCTCACTGGCAAGGATACCCACAGACTGAAAGTGAAAGGATGAAAACTGATATACCAAGTGAGTGGAAGCCAATAAAAAGGAGAAGTAACTATTCTTATATCAGACAAAGTAGACTAATTCAAAGTAGACTAATTCAAAGGGACAAAGAAGGTCACTGAATATCAATAAAGAAAATAATCAATCAAGCAGATATAACAATTGTGAATATATACACCAACTATCAGTGCACTCAAATTTTAAAATATTACTGGACTTAAAGAGATAGATAGGATCTGATACAATAATAGTGGGTGACATCAATTCCCCATTCTCATCAATAGATACAACATCCAGGCCAAAAAATCAACAAAGAAACATCAGAGTTAAACACTACAATAGATCAAATGGACTTAATAGATATCTATAGAATACAACACCCCAAAACTACAGAATACATACTCTTTCCAGCATCCCATGGAACTTCCTTTAAAATAGATCACATTTTAGGTCATAAATCAAGTCTTAACAAATACAGAAAAATTGAATTTATCTCATAGATCTTAGCAAACCATAATGGAATAAAACTAGAAATCAACAGCAAGAGAAATTATATAAAATATACAAATAAATAGAGAATGAACAGTACACTCTTAACTAATCAGTGTGTACTTGAAGAAATCAGAGAGAAAATTTTAAAAATTCTTAGAATCAAATTAAAATGAAAACACAATCTTCCTGAACCTTTGGGATACTTCAAAGGAGTTTCTAAGAGGGAAGTTTATAGCTAGGAGTGCCTACATTAAAAAATCAGAATAGGCCTAACAACCTAATGCTACACCTTGAGCTTTTCGAAAAAGAAGAACAAACAAAACCCAAAACCAGTAGACAGAAATAACAAAGATTAGAGCAGAAATTAAGGAAATGGAGACTACAATAATAATTCAAAAATTGATGAAACAAAGAGCTGGTTCTTTGAAAGGATGAACAAGACTGACAAACTCTTAGCCACACTAACCAAAGGAAAAAGAAAGAAGACTCAAATTAAGAAAAGTAGAGATGAAAAAGGGAACATTACATCAGATAGTAATGAAATCTAGAGAATCATTAAGGAATAGTTTGAGAAACTACATTCCAAAAACTGGAAAATTTAAATGAAATGTATAAATTGATAGACACATATTACCTGCCAAAATTAAGTCAAGAGGTTATAAACAACTTAAGCAGACTTATAATAAGCAGTGAGATAGAAGAAGTAATAAAGTCTCCCAACAATGAAAAGCCCAGGACTGGATAGATTCACTGCTGAATTCCACAAGACCTTTAAAGAAGAATTATCACCAATGGTCCTCAAATTATTTCACAAAATACAAATGGAAGGAACATTACCACACTCATTCTATGAAGTCAATATTACCCTGATACCAAAACGAGATAAGGAAGGATCAAAAAAGGAAAACTACAAACTAATCTCCCTGATGAAACTGAATGCAAAAGTCCTTAAGAAAATACTTGACAATCAACTTCAACAACACATTAAAAAGGTCCACACATTATGATCAAGTTGGTTTTATTCCAGAGATGGAAGGCTGTTTCAACATATGCAAGATAATAAATGTAATACAGCATATAAAAAGACATGGAAACAGAAATTATATGATCCTATCAATAGATGCAAGCTGGGATTTAGCTCAGTTGGTAGAGCACTGCTCTGCAGTCTCTGAGGTCCTGAGTTCAATTCTCAGCACTGCAAAAATGGGAGAAGGACCTGGCAACCCACTCCCAAGGCAATCCTGAAATAGCCATTGAAAACCCTATGAGGGTCGCTATGAATCGGATACTGACTTGATGGCACCTAACAACAACAACAATCAATAGATGCAGAAAGGCCTCCAACAATGTTCAACATCCTTTCATAATAAAAGGCTTGAAGAAATGAAGAATTGAAGGAATATGCCTCAACATAATAAAGATAATCTATGAAAGACCTATAGTCAACATCATGCTAAGTATGGAAAAACTGAAAGCATTTCCCTTAAAATCAGAACCAAGACAAGAGTGGCCACTGTCTCCACTACTATTCAGTGTAGTAATTGAACTATTAGTAACAGCAATAAGACAAGATAAAGAAATAAAAGGGATCGAAATAGGGGGAAAAAAAAGGCAAATTATCCCTATTTGCAGACAATATGATTCTATACGTAAAACACCTTAAAGACTACCGGGGCAGGGATTTAGCTCAGTTGGTAGAGCACTGCTCTGGAGTCTCTGAGGTCCCAAGTTCGATTCCCAGCACCACAAAAATGGGAGACAGACATGGCAACCCACTCCCGAGGCAATCCTGAAACAATCTGCCATTGAAAACCCTATAAGGGTCGCTATGAGTCAGACACGACTCGAAGGCACCTAGTAACAACAACAACAATAAAGACTCTACCAGAAAACTCTTAGAGCTGATAGACACTTTAAGCAAAGTAGCGGGATTCAGAATCAGCATACATAAATCACTAGTTCTTCTATATACTGATAATGACCAGAGAAAGAAACCAGGAAAACAATCACAATCACAATAGTTATGAAACAAATAAAATACCTGGTAATAAACTTAACTGAGATAGTGAAAGACTTCTGCAATGAAAACTTTAAAATGCTAAAGAGAGAAATTAAAGAAGATACCAGAAGGTAGAAAGAGCCCCCATGCTCATGGATTGGAAGTATTAATATTGTGAAAATGGCAATATTACCAAAAGCAATCTGCAGATTTAATACAATTACCATCAAAATCCCAATGCCATTCTTCATAGAAATAGAGAAAACAATCCT
Organism: Pedetes capensis; assembly: GCA_007922755.1. Lineage (NCBI taxonomy): Eukaryota > Metazoa > Chordata > Mammalia > Rodentia > Pedetidae > Pedetes > Pedetes capensis. The sequence continues at coordinate 54,779 of VMDO01009386.1, read as the reverse complement.
AAAGTTCATATGGAAGCACAAAAGACCCCAAATTGCTAAAGCAATCCTAAGCAGAAAGAACAATGCTGGAAGCATGATGGTTCCTGAGTTCAAAATATACTACAAAGCTGTAGTAACAAAAACTGAATAGTACTGGCACAAAAGCAAACATGTAGATAAATAGAACAGAATAGAGGATCTAGAAATAAACCCATGCAGCTACAGCCACCTGATATTCAACAAAGGTGCCAAAACGTTGTTGTTGTTGTTGTTGTTGTTGTTGTTGTTGTTGTTAGGTGTTGTTGAGTTGGGTCTGACTCATAGTGATTCTATGTACAACAGAACAAAATACTCCCAGACATTGTGTCAGGCTCAGCACCATGTCAGTGCTTCTCTCCTATTCATAGGGTTTTCAGTGGTTGATTACTCCAGGATTGCTTCAGGAATAGATAGCCACATCATTCTCCCATTTTTGTGGTGCTGTGGATGGAACTCAGGGCCTCAGAGAGCACAGAATAACACTCTTCCAATTGAACTAAACCCCAGCCAAAAATATAAATTGGAGAAAAGACACCCTCTTCAACAAATTGTGCTGGGAGAATTGGATATTCCCATATAGAAGACTGAAATTCTCTCTCTCTCTCTCTCTCTCTCACTCACTCTCTCTCTCTCTCCCTCACCTTGTACAAAAGTCAATTCAAAATGGATCAAAGACCTTAATGTAAAACCGGAAACTTTGAAACTTCTAGAGGAAAACATAAGGAAAATATTTCAAGACCTAGGCACAGTCAAGGTCCTTCTGAATAGGACCTCAATAGCATAGGAAATAGTAGCAAGAATTGACAAGTGGCATTGCATGAAATTAAAAAGCTTTTGCACAGCAAAGGACATAATTATTAGAGTGAAGAGACAGCATACAGAATGGGAGAAAAATCTTTGCCAGCTATGTCAGCTAGAGGATTAATATCTAGCATAAAAAGCCCAGAAAATTAACACCAAAATAACAAAATATCTAATCAAAAATGGGCAAAAGAACTGAACAGACATCTCAAAAGTAGAAATGCCTCCTTAGACGTCAGGGAAATGCAAATCAAAACTACACTGAGATATCATCTCACACCAAAGTGACTGGCATCAACAAAACAAATAACAAATACTGGCAAGGATGGAGTGAGAAAGGAACCTTACTACACTGGTGGGAATGCAGGTTGGGGCAGCTACTATGGAAATCAACATGGAGGTTCCTCAAAAAAACTAAAAATAGACCAGGGTATACCACTCCTGGATATATATCTGAAGGAATATAAGTCAATATACCACAGAGATACCTGCTCAACCATGTTAATTGTGGCATTATTCATGACAGCCAAGATATGGAATCAACGTAGGTGTCCATCCACAGATGAGTGAATAAGGAAATTGTGGTATATATACACCATGGAAGCCATATATTAAGCCATAAATAAAGAAAAAGTTATGACATTTGCTAGAAAATGGACAGAACTAGAGATCACAATTTTAAGTGAAATTAGCGAGACCCTGAAAGATAAACATCACATGTTTTCTCTCAAATGTGGATGTTAAACATCAATGTATATTCAATATGAAAACATGTAGGTCATGAAAGTAGAGGGATCTATGTAGGAAAAGATAATGGACTAAACAAAAGGATAAGGGGCAAGAAAAAAGGGTGACAGGAGAAAGAAAAGGAAATATCACATATTTTACTCTTAAGGCAAAATCAGGATGCAGATCAATAGATAAATAGAAACATAAATGATAGGCAAATGCTCTACCACTGAGCTAAACACTTTGTCCCTAGAAACATAGATGATAGATGATGGATAGATAGATGGATGGATAGACAGACAGGTGATAGACAGATATACAAATAAAGACATTCATGCAGAAAGGGGACTATTGGTGGAGAGAGGAGATTGGGAGGTGGGACGTTGAGAGGGTAATCAGGGAGGTGATCTTGAACAATGTACAATGAAATGCATGTATGGAAATGTCATAATGAGACCTATGCAATTGTACACTAAAAAATTACTAATAAAATAAGATTGCTGGGGAAAAAAAGCATGCATAATTCTGGACTCCAGTAGGTAACAGAGTACACACCCAAATTAAGATGATTCAAGAAGGGTTTAGTTATGAAGGGAGTAATTACAAAGATGTAAGCTGAAATGAAGAGAACTACAGGTGTACGGCAGGAATCATGGTCTAGCATCTACAAGGTTATACCAGCACTAGGTCTGAAAAGAAGACCAGAGGAGAATGTTACTAAACTAAGTGGAGGAAGTATTCTGTAGCTCAGGTCACCTTTAGAAAAGTAACTGCCTTTGGTCAAGAGACATAGGAACCTGTGTTAACTTTGTAGGGCAGGAACCACTTCCTGTCAGAGCTACCCACTGGTCAAACTGCTGGCTAAAATCAAGCAGAATCAGAGGACAAGAGTGTTGTTAACAGATTTCACACAGATCAATTTCTAGAATTGAGAAGGATGGCAAGGATCTAAAGGCAAAAGGAACATATTTCACAGAGCAACAATATTTAAATTATTAAATTACTTTGGGAACAAATTACATCTTTACCAATATAGGAAGAGTTAAATATACTCTTGTATATCAGTAAAAATGGAAAATTATTTAGATATTTAAAATGTGGGAGAGATACAAGTATTGATGCATAAAGATGTCCATATTATATTGTCAACTGGAAAAAATTTAAAAAGTTACAAAGCTGTATAATCTTCCTTTGGTTTAAAAGCAAAATGAAACAGAAAGTCCTGTGTATCAGTGGAAATTTTGTATAAAGAGATAATACAATGTGTTGCCACACTTTGTTATTGTTGTTGTTAGGTGCCATCGAATCAGGTCCAACTAATACTAACCCTAAGCACAATAGAACAAAATACTCCCCAATTTTGTGCCAGGCACACAATCTTTTTTATGTTTAAGCCCATTGTTGCAACCACTATGTCAATCCATCTAGTTGAGGGTCTTCCTTTTTTTTCGTTGACCTGCCACTTTCCTAAACATGATGTACTTCTCCATAGATTAGTCCCTCCTGACGTGTCCAAAACACATAAGACACAGTCTAGCCTGGCCAATCAAAATTTTGATATAGCACAGGTTTATATTGATATGGTATACTTTTTAAATGCGTGATTTCTCTATATATCTCTGATTTAGTTCAACTTAATTAAACAAAATAACATAGTAATAATTACTGTTCCCATTCCCCCGAAATATGTGCATGTATCTAGGAGTTGGTCCAGAGAGGGAATGTTTATACTACATCCTCTCAGTCTAGATAGAAGACCAACTTAGCTCATAAACAGTGCCCTAAAACACTGACATAATTGTTGAAGAGGGCACGCAGTTGCACAATCATTTTGCTTAGACTTCCAAAAGCCAAACAGGAGAAAATTCAAGTGCAAAAGAATTAGTTTTCAAGCTGATAATGTTTGGCTCAAAGATTTAGAAACTGCACATTCTGTAAAGTTCCTGGGAATAATCCACCTGAGGACATCATGATGCACCAATGTTGGGTTTCTTTGCATAAAATTAAGGAATCATGGGTAATTTCTAGAATGTGTATTTACATGATTGACAAGTAACAGGGTGGTCAGATACATTACATTAACCATCCTTTAAAAAATCTACTTATATAGACTTTTCTCAGTTCCTATCTACTACAACACTTGGTTCCCTTGGACTTTAGTTTTAGCCTATCAGTAAAGCAAGTTTAGGAGTCCAAAGGAAAGAGTGTGTCTTCTGTACCTGGGTGAAAACGGAAGTGTATATAGTGGTGAAATGTTTTAATTTATGACCAACATAAAATTGCCATTTGTCAAGGGCTTGCTGATCATTAGGCTGGGTGCTTAATATTTTATGCATCTTATCTTAATAAACATTATTTTTTTCATCTCACAGAAGAGAACCCCAAAATCTGTGATGTGAAGTAACTTCCTAAATGTCACACAACTTGATTAGGTTTGGGGCTGGAATTCAAAACAATGTCTTTTAGACATAAAGTCTATGGCCTTAACCCCTATGTACTATGGGCAAATTTAGAAAAATTTTAGAAAGTCCCCCCTTTTTCATTCTCTATGCTCTTGTTTCTCAAACTTTAGCATATATATGAATCACCTGAGATATTTTCTAAAGATATAAATTTTCTTGTACTGTTTTAGAAATTCCAATTTAATAAGTTCAGACTGATGCAAGTGGCTGTTTTATCATCCAAGGCATTGCATGATTATGTACAGGCAGTCTGACATTCTAAGGTTGGAAATCACTACCATTTTCTCCAAAAGCCAATCTATCATCCTGCTTGGAATATTTTTCCACTTCTTTTCTCTTTCACCTTCCATCTTACATGTCAATTCTTTCATGGAGTTATTTCCATCTTCCTTAAGCAGATTTGTGGTTCCTATTTCTTTTTATATAATTCTATTTTTTCAATTGTCATAATATATTCTAATTATCTCATTAAATGTCTGCTTCCTCCACTTAACTGTGAGATCTGTGAAGATAATACAGTCTGAGTACAAGGGATAGATTGGATGCTCACCACAATCTCAACTAAGCAGGTAGTAATATATAGCTACAAGACAGATGTAAGATAAATATGTGGTGCAAACATATCTATTGCTAGAAAGTTGCATATAAGTGAAAAGAGGTTACAGGAGAGCAGATATATTTAGATATCATCTTTTGTATATTAAAAGTAAATCACACCAGAGAACAATTGCCAATTGAATTGGTTACTAATTTTGTAGCCCAGATCACCCTAATTTGAGAAACCAGTTTAATTTTGTAACAAATGCTACAGTTTGAAAGCCAGGAGAAGTAAACTTAGATTATTTTCATTAACGTCAGACTTTGGTTCAATGTGTTGAGGAAAGAAATGAGCTACTCTGGGAATGACTTTAGAAGTATAATGAATTCTCTGTCTCTGGGAAGATAGCCAGTTAGGTGTTCTGCAGAGAGATTAGGTGAGAAGATGAACTAGATGACTTTCTATGTTATTTTTCATTAAAACTTGATTAAAATTTTAAAAGAGAAAGAGAATAAATATCCTGTTATTTAATGCTAGATACTATGTAATTTATGGGTATGAAATTGAGGAACAAAGGCTTTGGAGCCTTCCAGCCTGAGTACAAATCCTAGATCTCTACTTATTAGCAAGATGATCTTGGGCAATTTTCTTAACCTCTTTAATCATCTGTTTTACTCTGTACAATGGTGATAATAATATTTACTTTGTGGATTATTAGGATAACATGAAAGAATTTATGTAAATTTATGTGTGGTGACTGACACATATAAGCATTTAGAACACGTTACCTGGTATAATTACTATGAAGAAGAAATGATTTGGGCATAGATTTGGGAGCTAAGTTACACACTTTTAAGATTTTCTGAAGATCAAATTTCTATTTTCATAATACATTGTATGGCTCCATGGCATAAGAAAAGAAAGAATAAAAAAGAAAAGCCTCTTAGTCTTTGTAGCAAACTTTGCCGCCCACATTAGCACAGGCTTCATATTTCAGCTCCTCAGAGGAGTTTGATGAGATTTTTGGGTGTATTTCCTTCCCCTTTCCTATTTTAATTTTTATTATTTTTGTTAAAGAAAAGTCTGGATGTGTTACGACCTCTCATGACTTTCAAATAAGAACATGCTTTCATTTACTGAAATCAGATCCCCATTCACTGTACAGGCACACTGTAGGCTGTCTACTCCAGAGAGTTTAAGACCCGTTAGTTGTCACACAGTTGGAAATTGGTGACATTGAGTAGCTGCCAAGGCTGGCAGACCTTTAGGATGGCATCTGGTGACCTTTTGCTGAGCCCCCTGGGTCCTCCATTTGAGATTTTATATTCTTGGCAGGGATGTAAAACAAATGGAACGTGAGATCTAGTGAGGTGGAGTTACAGGGTAGGTAGGACCAAAGGGGACCCTACATTGCCTTGGACAGTGGATGCTCTGCCACCACGTTGCCATGTTTCTTTCTAACTCTGAGACTCCCTGCTCTAGGAGAGGGGGCCATACAAGCTGGTTGGCAGCAAGAGCCCAGTGTGAGAGGGAACAATTGGACAGTTTCTCTTCATTAATTTGTCATTCAGCAGCACAGTAATCCTCCCTAATTGCTCTAGCTCCTGGATGACACTGACCTCCTTGTGGCCTCCCCAGCAGAGAGTGAGCTGTGTGGAAACTAGCTCTGTCTTGCTTCCAAAACGCTATGGATGGCCTTTCTTTGGAAATGGCAAATTTCTATTTTCAGTAGTGTAGGTAGCTCTGAAGACTAGGAGAAAGAACTGTGAGTTTGTGAACATCATATCAACAAATGTGTGTTGCTGAATTGTTTGTGCTAACCACAGACACGTGCTGCTTCTCAGTGGGAGTCATTTTCATGGTAATTTTTAAAGTGCTATGTTTTTTATTTTCCAAACAAAAACAGCTTTTACTTGCAGTAGACTTAACAAGTTATTTTTGGTCTTACATCTACTATGGCTGTTTTAAAAGACAGGTAGACACATTTCAGAATTTCTAGGATAATTTTGTCCTAAGACCTCCAGAAAAGTATTTTGTATGTGTTTAAAGTAAAGATAACACAGCTCTCTTGCCTCCATCCAGAATTGTTAACCCTCTACCCCGACTATTGTTGCCTTCAAATCCTGCATTTCTTGTTTCCTGGTTGCCT
>VMDO01009386.1:0-47982 GCA_007922755.1 Pedetes capensis | reverse complement strand
CATAAAAGTGAACATGCCATAAGTCTACCACTCACTGAATTTTCACAAATATGATATGCTCCTGCAACAAATGTCCAGATCAAGAAATAGAATAGTACCAGTATCCTGGAAGCCTCCTCAACTCCCTTCTGTATTCTGTGCCTCCCCAAACAGGCAACTGCTATCTTACTTGTGGATTCAAGTGTATATGAGGTGCTGGCTTTATTGTTTGTGTTATTTCGGTACAGCCAAATGAAACGTAAGCGTCTTGAGATCAGGAAACCTATATCTCTTTCCGCATTGCAAGAATTATTTGTCAAATGCCCACTCTTCATCTAATATCCTATCATGTACTGTGCTTGGACTACAGTTATGTGGCAAAGCACCAGGCCTAGGTTGACCCTGCTGTCTGCCTTCTCTGCCTCTCCCTGAGGACAGCCAGGTACAACTAGAGGACAATATCCATGCTCTAAAACCAATGCCTCAAAGATCTGTGATCTCCAGCTTAACCAGCCATCTGTCTTATTTTTCCAACCAGCTTTTTCTTCCACGTTTCATACTATTTATTTCAAGTCATCTATCCTCAATTCAGGCTCCTTACCTCACCACTTTCTCAGTGAAACCTAACAGATACCTGTGCCTTATTGGCAGAAAAGAAAGTTCAAGCTGTTAACAATTTGATCAGCTTCTTGTTACCAAACATACGAATTTGCCTACAAACTCAACTGTCTTGCTACTACCTTTCCCTGCAGTCTTTCCTGCCTCTCTTCTTCTTATAACAGCCCATGTCACTTGGTCAGAATTCATCATATTTTATCAATGGCATCCTCTCTCTCCTTACATCCAGCTCAACTGGCTCTTCATTATTGGCATTGCAATGTGTTACCATCTTTAAGTACAATGGTAACAAAGTCCTGTTTGAAAACCTACATTCTACAGCTCTTACCACCCTCTCTCCTCTTGCAGACAAACTTCTCCTAAGAGGTCTACAGTTTCTTGTCTTCCTCTCTCCTCTGTCCACTTCAGTCTAGTATCCATATTTATTATCTCATTGAAAGTCACCTTATTAAGATTCTTGACAGCATCCTTGTTGTTGTTGTTGTTGTTAGGTGGTGTCGAGTCGGTATCCAACTCATAGCAACCCTCATAGGGTTTTCAATGGCTGTTTCGGGATTGCCATGGGAGTGGATTAACAGGCCCTTCTCCCATTTTTGCGGTGCTGGGAATTGAACTTGGGGCCTCAGAGACTGCAGCACAGTGCTCTACCCACTGAGCTAAATCCCAGCCCAGCATCCTTATAGCTGAATCAAATAGACACTCTAAAGAACTTATCTTTCTCAGCAGAATTTGAAACTGTTGTCTATGCTGTCTTTCTGGAAATATCCTCTTTGCTTTGCTCTCAAGAGCCTACTCTTCGAGTTTTCCTTCATACCTCACTGAAAAGTTCTTATTAATCCCCTTTTAGGTATGTATTACTATGGAGTGGAACTGGGAACTGGTGTTACTGTGAAAGCTGGCAGTGATACCTTGAATTTGGATGAGACAGGGACAGTAAAAACAAAGTACAGACTAAATTTATTTTAAAGCAATAGTTCACCTTCAAGAAGGGAAAGTGGGCAATAGTCAAGAACTATTACTGAGAACAAAAGTCTTAAGTGGTTTTTATGTGAAATTTGGGTCTTGGGGTGGGACAAAGGGAAATATCTTGCACATGGAGCTTTTGTTTTGTAAAATGGGTCAGAGGACTTGCCCAGTATTTTCAAAAGAATGAGTGAAAGATGGAAATCTTTAAATGGTCTGCTTTTGTTCATAACCTGAGGACTCAGGTAGACACTGATCTTGATTAGGGTGTAGAGTCCATTAGACTCCTCCAATGACTTGGGAGGCTTACCTTACACATCATGGCTAGAAGTAGGATCCAGTTTTAATCCCTTTTTCCTTCCTCATGACCTGTTAATACCTGGCTAATCTGCCTAACGTTAGGGCTCCTCTTCCCTCTACAAACGTAAGTGTCCATCAGAGTTCTTTCTTTTATTTTTTCCTTCGATGCAAAGACTACCAAAAAGATGACTGTAAAAAACACATATACATTCAAAGCACTGCCTATATTCAGATCAATAAGTATTGGAGATAATGGAGATAATGGAGATAATGGAGACAGGCCCATCTCCATCTTAGGTAGCCCTCCCCTCCCTTTGAGAAGCAATATACTAGAAGAATTATTTTAACTGTCTGATTTTAACTGCCTGACTGCCTGATTGTTAATTCTTAACCGTTGGTTGATTGCCTGTTAACTACCCGTTCTGTTTGCACAATCTATAGAACTGCTATCTGAGTGATTGTTATAGAACTGCTTGTTCTATATTTTTTGTTCTATATGTTTTTGTATTCATACCAACTGCTTATACAAATCATGCCGGGAACTCACAGATTGTATACAAATCATACAACTTGGAGATTGTAATCTTGCCAAAATTTGCCTTTATAAGCCCCCAGCAACTGTTCCTCAGGGCCATGGGTTTTGGAGAGACACTAGTCCTCTATGGCCGCTGGCTCAATAAAGACTCCCTTTAATTGGCTTTTTGCTCCTTGTGGCATGTTTCTGATCTGTATTACAACAATAACATGTCATGCTTTAAAATGAATCCTTTCCATTATATCAATAATAACAGCTAGAATTTATAGAATGTCTTCTAGGTATAAGGCATAGCAACTTTGAAATTTATTTTTTTCTGAGTAGAAAATAATGTTTTCTCACCTGAAAAATTTAGAACAATGATATTATAAATAGAATATGATAGAATACAATGTAATAAAATATAATATAATACCCCAATTTCTACCTCCCAGAGATACTTACCGTTAAATTCTGGCATATTTTTTGGGACTTAATATGCCCACACATATACATATATTTTACATAGTTGGATTCATCATGTTTTACACTTATTTTATAATTAGACCTTTGTTTGTGCCATCAAAATTATTCACAATTATTTTAACAGCTCCATAGGTTCTGTCATACAAAGAAAAAATATTCCATACATCTCCCCATTACTAAATATTTAGAGGTTTTTAATCTCTATTTTTGCATTTTTTTCTTGATACACATTCTTAAAATTTATTTACTTCATCAAAAATTTTCCACCGGCTCTTAGGACATTTTGTGAGGGAACCCACTTTAAGAATCATGTCTGTTCATGTAGCCATTGACATTTGAATTTCTTATTTTCAAATAAATTTTCTATTCATAAAATGATGCTTTGTTATTTTGATTCATAAATCTTTAGTTATTAAACAAAGCTGGCTTTTTGTTAATTTTATTATTCATATTTTTAAAATCATTCCTAAATTTTTCTTTCGTTCTTTTCTCTGCTTACTATTTAAACTTAAATGGAGCACCACAGGGAAAAGAAGAAAACTCTAGGTGAGGCAACTGAGGAGAGACAGAGCAGAACTGGACCTGGCAAGCTGTTTTGACTTTCTTTCTTTTCTAGTTGTTAAGACTGAAAATACCTGTTAGATTTGTAAGTAAGAAATGTGATAATCTTTAGGGTTCATTTTTTACATTGTTCACTACTTACAGGAAGGGATTGGGAGCAGTTGGATAAATTACTTTTATGAGTATGAGGAAGGGGGTAGGGAAAAAGATAATGCCTGGGAGGATAATAGCATGAGTTCTCTATGGCAAATGATCCATAGACAAATAGCCAGTATTTACTTATACAAATTCTAGAGTACTGAGTTACTGCTGTTCATGCTACCAGACTAAGAGCTTTGTTTCTCATGCCAGCCTACTACCTTAGGAGTCTGTCCTGTGAATAACAAAGTGCAAAACCATTTCTTTACAGTAAGCAAATTGATAACCTGAAAGCAGAAACTCAAACAGCACTCCAGAAATCTATGGCTGGTAATGCAAGGCAGATGAGCAGGAATCCTCCAGCTCCTGCTGACCCATCGGATCAGCAAACCAATGACATCCCAGCTGACGTGGAAGAGCACAAGCACAGAGACAACAACCAGAAACCAGAGGACAAAGAGAAACTCGTAACAGGAGCATGCAGTAGCAGATTCCTTAATGGCAAAGTGAGTATCAAGATATACCCAAGATTTTCTTGGTAATTTACTAAGAAAATACAGGTAAAAACACAAGTTCACACAAACACATACTTGTACAAATAGAAATTGACATCTTTTGCATGAAATGTTGTTGTTGTTAGGTGCCATTGAGTCAGTATCCAACTCATAGTGACCCTATGTATAACAGATGAAACACTATTGTCAGTCCTTCTCTGCTATTCATAGGGTTTTCAATGGCTCATGTTTTTTGGGAGTGAGTTGCTGGATCCCTCTTGCAAGCCCACAGCACCTGGTATTCCCAGGTGGTCTCCCATCCAAGTACTAACCAGGCCTGACCCTACTTAGCTTCTGAGATCTGACAGACAGGATTGGATGTCACAGTGGTATGGCTGCAGGCTTGCACAAAATAGAAATTAGAAGCAATACTGTCTCAAGAAAATTAATTTCATATGTTATTTTGTATATTACATCTTTGTTGACCAACAATTGAGTTGGTCAACCTGCTCTACCTGTAGTGACATACAATAACAAATACAGTGATTAAGGGTCACTATCCATGCAAAGTCCCAGCCTGTTGCAGGAGGTTCTGTCTGCTTTCACATTTCAGGAAGAGATCATTTATTTTCAATATCCATTGCAACTATGTCTAAATGTCAAAAAAATTATAGGCCTTAAACTGTCTTGATAGAAATTTATATCACTACACTCTGTCAGCAATCAACCAAACAACCCATAACAAAGTCACTTGATAATGATGAATCAAATGATTAGTAATTTGTAATCAAAAGGCAAGTACAGCAGCAATTGAAAACTGGATCTAAATCAAGACAAAACTAATGATTCATTGATAACAAAATACCATTTCCAAAAATTGCTGAAATTACAATTAAATGAATACATAGAGTAGTTTTGCAATGCTGCCAAGCATTAAGTGACAGCCAGATATTTTAGTACAATACTGATGAGAGTCTGCATCAAACTCTAACATAAATATTTTTAGTTTATAGTTTTAATAGTCCTTTTTAAATCACAAAGATGCTAACTAATCTTTAGTCATATGAGGAAATGAATGTCTATGGATTTGGGATCTTTTACACATAAGAACCATGCAAAGGATCACAAATTTGGAATCATTGACAGCCAGCAACCTGACTTCAGACCATACTCCATAAGGTCTAGTTGAGCACAGAAGCCCATTTATAAAGTGACTTGCCCAATATGTTAGTGGCATATCCTTGGCTGGAACTCAGCCCCTCTAGTCTCCATTTAATACATATTTTCACTTTCCCCTGATGAGTCCTTGAATTTAAGGCCTGCATAAAGCAGGAGATAATTAATCTGCAGAGGTGAAATACTCTACTATGAACTTATAAAGACTTCTGAGTTTTACCCTAATGTTCACTTTGGCATTGATATATGTCTGATTGTTTTTGTTGTTTCTCAAGGATGACCTTAACAATAATATTGCCATTAAAAAACACTATTATTGACTAGTTGCTTTGAGGTAAATATTATTATTTGCTCTGTGAAATTAACCCTATGTTGTGGGTGGCACTGTTACATCTATCGCCATGGTATAGGTGATAAAATTGAAACTCTGAAAAGTTAAAGTGTACAGATAAGATGTGTTTACCCTTATTTTTCTTTGTTTTTGCTTCTTCTACTACTTAAACTAACTTTTAATTGATCTTCTAATTATAAAATATTATGTGCTCATGTAGAAATTTTGGAAAACAAAAGGAGAACATAAATAATAAGAAAATAAAACTCAACCAAAGAAAACTAGTGGTTTTCTTTCCCGTCTTCCCTTCTGTATCAATATTGAATGAGAATCATTGGGTGCATATTCTTTATTATTCTGCTTGATTCATTTCATGCCAAAAGTTCTCCCATTGGCATGAAAAAAATTTACCCTGTGCATCATCTTTATGGCTTTGTAAGAGTCAATTTCAGCGCTAACACTTAGATAGTGTTTACCATGGGCTAGACACTGTTCTAAACTCTTTACATATATTAACTAATTTACTTTTCTAAAGCACCCAATGAAGTAGGAAGTTTTATTATAATTTCAGTTCACCAATAAGAAAACTGAGAAAGAGGTCAATTGCCTTGTCAAGGTCATAAGGCTGAAAAGTGGCCAAACCACAATTCAAGCCCAGGTTTTTGGTCCTAAATCACAGAACGGTGTCTGTTCCTTTGTATGGATATAACACAGTTAATTTTGTGTAGGCATTTAAGCCAATTCTAGTTTTCCTCTTATACATGGAAATTTGTTTCTTGACACTCCTAGTGCATTCAGCTGCCCATCCCTGCCATGGATTCTTTATTCACCATTATGATGGGGAGAATGCATTGGGTGAGCAGCTCTTGGACCTTCATGATCTGGAGTCTTTTTCCGGCTATGTGATACCAGAGAGAAATTTTTTGCCCCTCCCTTCCCAGAACTCATGAGAGGTTTGTGGGAGGCTCATTGGGGCTGACACCCAGCCACCAAACACAGGAAGGCCTTGTGGGAAGTGTGGGGACTGACTAATTGGTTCTGTCTGCCAGGCATGCGTGTAATGCTGGCCAGCCAGATGGCAGCCACAGTTGCCTGGTACAGAGACCCTAATTACCACCTTGAGTAAGTGGTAAATGGAATCCTGCTGCAGTTACAGAATTGAACCAATCAAAACTTCTTCTAGATCCTTATCACTCACACATAGATGAAAATCAGCTTTCCTGCCTGGGACATAACAGGCAATCTGGACTGGCTGAATCTGCTCCAAAAGAGAAGTTGCTCGTGAAGACTCTCCACTAACATGAGTAAGAATGGGAGAGTGTGAAATAACATATTAAGTTCGGAGAGTATAGTTGGTGGGAGGTAAGTTAAACTGAAAATATTACGAGAATCCACTGTTTTATATATTCAAGAACAGCAAGCTCTCTTAGACATCAGCAAAGCAAACCTTCATTTCACAAATGAAGAATGAGAGGCCTGGAGAGCTTAAATGATTTGGCCAAGGTCTCATAGGAAGAGGTCTTGGTTCTTCTGCGCGCCCCCCCACCCAGCTTTAGGAATGTTTTCCTCTAAATTCTGCTCGATGTAGATAAGTCCATATATATATATATATATATATATATATATGTAGATTATATATATGTAGATATATATATGTAGATTATATATATGTAGATATATATATGTAGATAAGTCCATATATGTATATATGTATACATGTATATATATATGTATACATATATATGTATACATATATATACATATTTTCTCAGAAGAGAAAATATACATATTTTCTCAGAAGAGAAAATATACATATTTTCTCAGAAGCATTAATTCTGCCTTCTCTCAGAAAAAATTTTTTAAAAATTATTTTTTTAATTTAAAAAAATTTTTTTTAAAAATTTAAAAGAATGTGTGACTAGCAACAAAATTTAAAAGAATGTATGACTAGCAACAAACTCAGTAGCACAATTTCAAACATAAAATTAGAGTGCAACTTTTGCATCTGGCAACATGAAAACAAAACTATAAATGCTTTCATGTTAATAACTACCACAGTTGGTTGGTAGGGTGTTCTTTTTAAAGTCCTTTTGCATGAGTTTTCTTGCTCATTCTTCATAATAACCCTGTGAGGTAGGTAGAAGGGCATGAACTTATCCTCATTGTATAGTTGAATAGGCAGGGATCAAGGGCCTTCTTACTGGCGGTGCATTCCAGCTCAGATTCAACATGTTCAAAGCAGAGTATTTGATTCTCCTTTTCTTCCCCATGGCCTGTGTCTCACAGAACGATCCCACTGTTCTTCCAGGTAAGCCAGCAAGAAACCTCTTCTGTCTTTCTGATTCTGATGTCCAGCCAATCACTGAGTCCTTTTCTCAAAATATCTTTTCTTTTGTTTCTTCTGTTATCACTCAATTACAGCACCATACTATTTTATCAGAGAGATTTTAATGATCTTCAAACTGACTTTGCTGTCTTTAAACTTCCCACTCAATATTGACCAGCTATTGTAAGAAATACAAATCACCCAGTGCTTGGTGCTTTATAACAATAATCATGTATGCTCACATCTACAGCAAAGGCAGCTTCTACTGATCCCAGTTGAGTATTGCTGTGCTTGGCTCCAAACTTTAGATTTGGTTCAGATCTGCTCTGCTGTGCATTTTTCTTATCCTGAATTTAGCGGGCTCTTCAAGTTATGTTCTTCTCATGTTGATGGAAATATTTCAAGGTGACAAATTCAACTACACAAGTGCATTTTAAGTCTTTGCTTGTGTCATGCCCACTAATATCCCATTAGCTAAAGTAATCCATATGACCAACCACAACAGCCATGGGTCAAGGAAATATATACTAACTCTTTTAGGATGATTTTTGAAACCAGTGGTCAGGTGTAGCCTCTCCTTGAAACATTTAAAATCCATTGATAAATCCCCATTGCCCTAGTGTAAAATTCAAACTCTTGCTGGAAATAGTGGCACGGTCTTGTAATCCCAGCACTTGGAAAACTGAAGCAGGAAGATTGGACGTTTGAGGCCAGCCTGGGCTACAAACTGAGACCCTGTCTCAAAAACCCAATCAATCAATCAATCAATAAAATCCATACATGCTTGTCTACCTTCCCAGGCCACCACCAACCACTGTCTATTTTCTTTCCATCCTTACCACTGTTGACTAACCTGAAATTCCATTCCACAGATGGAATTGTGTTCCCTTTTACCCCCTGCCTTTGCTCATATTATTATTTTTGTGTGAAATTCTTTTACACATCTTTATTTAACTCTTAGTCATATGAAGGTTTCAACGTAGATATCAGCTCCACCAAAAAGTGTTACTGTCTGATGCCCAAAATTGAGCTAAAAACATTTCTTAATGTGTTTCTAAATGGATCTGTGCATACTTCCATATTTGATGTTGTCATGCTGTTAAAATACTTGTCTTTTTCTTTCTAGAAGTCTGTAAGGCCACTATGAATAAAAATTTTGGCTTGTCCATTTTTGTTTCCAAAATATTTCTGTCTGTATATTAGCCCAAAGCCAACATCTAATGTAATAGGGAAACATTAGCAGCTTTCCCATTACAACATAGAAGGCAAGGTATCTACTAACTCTGCTGGTTTTTAATAATATACTGGGAATAGTAGCCAATGCAATTAAACAAGAAACAAATTATAAACATAATAATTAGAAAACAAGATAAAACTGTTTAATTATCAGATGATAGATTATACAATTAAAATAAACAGCTAGTGGAAAACTAAAACAATAAGAAAATCTGGCAAAGCAGAAAGTTATTACATCAATAACACACATCAGTGTTCATCATATATATGAACAAAAACCAGTTCTAATTAGATAAAATGGAAGAAAAGTCACCATTTAAAATATCAAGTTAGTACATAACTAAATGAACTAAATACATAAATCAAATGCCAAAGCATAAACTTACCAGGAAATAACTAAATGTTTATGAGAAAGATGGAGAAGTGTGCTATATTCTTGAACAGAAAAAGCTAACAAACCATGAAAAGTTTTTTGGGCACATAAGCAAAAGACCAATGGAATTGAAAAGAAGAAGCCAGAAATAGATTCAATGGTATATTGTAATTTTGTGTACAGTGAGGTTTAAATTTAAAATGAACAAAGAAAAGATGGATATTTTAATCTGTGATACTGGGATTATTGGTTAGCCATGTAGAAATTTTACTTGGTTCTGTTCCTCATATATAAGATATACATTATGATATATTCCAAATAGAATAGAGATTCATGAGTAAAAAAATAAAACTATGCAAATGTTATAAGTAAACATGGGTAATTTCCCCTATCATTTGGGAAACTTTCTTAACTATGACTCAACAAGAAAAAGTGATAATTTTTACTGTACATATATGGACAGGACCACTGTAAACAAAGTACATAAACTTACCTGAAAAACTAGGGTGAAATCTGCAGTTTATATTCAACAAATATATTCCTAAGCTATAGAATCTTCTAAAAGTGAAGAAGAAAAAAGACAATGCACTATTAGAAAAATTGGCAAAAATCAATAAACAGTTCACAGAAATATAAATGTGAATATTTCTTAAACATATAAAAAATACCTTGGATTTTAATAAGAGGAATGTAAATTAACTCTAACCTGACATGTAATTTCTCACTGGCAAAATCAAAGAAATTGTCAACATATTTTGGCAAAATCAAAAAAATTGATCACATACATTGCTGAATAGCTGTGGAGAAATAGAGGAAATTTAGAATGGAACAACCATGTTGGAAGGAAATTTGACAATAATTAGCAGTACTTCATATGCATAATAAAAAATCTCACTTTCAGAAATCTATCCTAAAGATAACACTAGGAAATTATTCAAAGATTCATGTAGAATATACTCATTGCAACATTACTTGTTATATCAAAAATTGTAAACAACATAAATACCCATCAATAAGGGACTTGGGATTGGCTGAACAAATAATATACATGTGACTATCACTATATATTACTATGTGGAATAATCTAGCTATATTATTAATTGACTAAAAGTAAGGTAGAGAAAATTACATAAATTACATTACCAGGTACCTATCGATCTCTATATCATCTACCAATATCTTACATTTTGTAAAATGAAGGAATTAAGAGGCTTTTTGAAAAAGTGATTATCTATTGGGGATAGATGAAACATGATGGATGTTTCGAGAACAGAAACGACACTTTTCTAAACAAATCTTCATTTGAAGGTTTGGCCAGGGAACTATTATCAATATTTTACATAATTACAAAACAAAGTTAAATGTTAAAAAATCAATTCCTAAAAATAAAAAGCAAAATAAATACATCTAATTTCACTATCAATTGCTGCAAAACAAATTGCCCCAAAACTTACCATATAAATCTACAAACATATATTGCATCCCCGTTTTTGTGAGATAAGAATTCAGGCATAGCTTAGATGCATGACTCTGGCTCAAGAAATTTCACTCCAGATGTCCCCCAGGGAGGCAGTCATTTGACACTTGCGCAGAGCTGGAGGATCCACTTCCAAGCTTACTCATGTGGAACTAAGAGAGGCTTCTGTTACTTGCTGACTGTGGCCTGAGGTCTCAGTTTTTCTCCATTTGGGTCTCTATAACTGCTCATGACCCAGCAGGTGACTTCCAAAATAAGAAGTGATCCAAGAGAGAAGAGAAAGAGAGAAAGCACACACAATCAAGTCAGAAGCCACATCTTTTATAACCTCATCTCAGAAGTAACATGGCATCACTTCTTCAGTATTCTACCTGTCACATGAACTAATCCTGATTAAATGGAAGGGGTCTGGGAGATTAGCTGAGGACATGAAACCAGAGCTAGGGATCACAGGGGCCACCTTGGAGACTGCCTACCATATGAACCTAAACACTAATTGGCAGAAAAACCAAAGTGGAACTATTGTAAATGACTTTGAAACATAAAGACTTCACTGTATGCATCTAGGGGGGATATACTGATATACCCTAAGGAAAATATTTTCAAAAAAATACCTTTAAATATTTTCAATAACTATCATACTGATATTGTTATTACATGTATATTGAGATAAAGTAAGTCATTATCTTGATGTTTTTTGGACTTAGAAATTGTGATACAGGAAAAATTAAATATAATATGGATGAGTTCTAGATAATCTCTATAATCCTACATTTGCAAATGTGAGCATGAACTCTTTAAAAAACTTGTATTTCCTTGCACTGTCCACCTAAGAAACTTAGGAACAATGACCAACTGGGAAGCCATGAGAACCCTGGCACCTACATTGTTTTGAGTAAAATCTGAAGGCTGATCCAAGCTTGGCACCTGGAAAATCTAGTTACACCAAAAGCAGTAAAAATATCAAGATTTATCAAAAAAAAAAGTCTCAGGATCTAAATTAGAGAGGCTCCCACTAATCAAAAGTGAGATAATGTGAGCATCAATAAAAAGAATAATAGCAATAGACTGAAACATAATAATTATGTTTGAATTTATACATTCACAATGATTTTTTTAAAAACAAGAACAAAAAAGAAGAAAACCTACTAATCACTTCTGAGGAAGCTAGAGAATAAGCTACATTTTAAAAACTGGTACATAAAAGAATCAAGTGTTTATTCAGTCTGCTTTTCCTATGCAAACTACATCTTAATAGCAGTTGAGGAGAAATTTCTCTTTAGAGAACCATTCTTGTCCCCACAAAAAGAAGTCATACCAGGGTAAGAATTTAATTCTGTAAAACTCTAATTAGAAAATAGACTTAACAAGGAGTAACTGTGCCTGTGTATATGACAAAAAGATAACTAGACAGCATTTACTTATTTAGAAGAATGCACCCCTTATGAAAAAAATCTTGATAAAAAAATTGAACTTGAATATGATCAAGACTCTAGACCTAACAATCATTTATAGGATTTATATGGCAAAAAATTTAAACAGAATCAGGATCCAAGCAACAAAATCCAGACTGTGTAAAAATCTTTAGGGCAAAAAACACAGTTTCTTCAACCAATTAATTGCAGAGAAGAAAAATTTGCAAAAGAGTGATAGGAAAAACTTGAAATTCAGAAAAATGTCAGTGATATCAACCTTTTGCAATATATAGATTTCATTTAGTTTTTGTTTTGAATAAACAAACTATAAGATTTATCAGGTAACAGGGGAATTTGATACAGTGACTAATTATGTGATGATATTGAGGAACTGCTGTTAATGATAAGTTTTATACGTGTGATAATGTTAGTGTGATTGCATCTGAAAAGTCTTTACCCTTCTCAAACCATAGTATGCATCAGAATGAATGAGGGGGGTATTAAAACACAGATTTCTGGGCCCTACCCTCAGATATTTTTATTTGGTATGTCTGGATGGGTCTTATTCCACAAAAATTTGCAGGTGAGGCTGTGGATTCTGGACCAAGGGCCACACTTTGAGAACCATTGCTTTACAGATGCATGTGAAATAATGTGCATGAAATAACAGACTCTCTGGGTTCACTTCATCTGGTGGTAGGGAGAATAATAGGTGGATAAATAAAACAATATTTGGCGGTGACTATGTGGAGTTTCATTATCCTACTCTCTCTACATATTTGAAGTTTCTACAATTAAAACTTAAAATGCAAATAAAATATAAATTTTTATAATTATTAATAAGACATCCAAATGATTAATATTAATATATCTATTAATTTTCCCAAAACATATGTTAGAACCACATATGTCTAGCATCAGTTTGGAAATATTTCTTTTTGTTCAGTTCTACAATTCTTAAAAGATTATATCAAACTCTTACAGGCTTTGTTCCAATTGTTGTCTTATGTTTGGCATCCTTCTTTAAGCCATTTAACAGCTATCTAGAACATACCAAGACCTTGTACTTAGTAGTTTAAGACATAAAACTTTTGAAATTCACATTTGATGCTCTAGCTGGAAGTTTTCACCCAAGCCACAGCCATACATTACACGACATTAAGACAACTGGTTGTGCTCACTTGTCTTGGAGGAGAGTGATCATGACTCCCACAATGTAAACACTTAACAATTGTTTTACCCATCAGCAATATTTAAAAGACTTGTTCATGCTTCCAACACTTACAAGTTCCAATACACCTAAGAAGAGTTACTAAATTTGTGCTAAATTCCTGTGGGGTTTTTTGTTTTATTATTTATTTATTTATTTATTTATTCATTTATTTATTGGTTTTTGGTGGTACTTGGGGATTGAAGAACTCAAAACCTTACATATATTTTTGCAAGTGCTCTACCACTGGGCTGCACCCCAGTTCATTAAAATTTTTTTTTTTATTTTGAGATAGGCTCTCACTAAGTTTCATAGCCTGCCTCTGACCTCAAATTCACAATCCTTCCTCCTCATCCTGCTGAGTTGCTTGGATTAGAAGAATGTACCACTGCATCTGGATAATTTGTGTTAAATTCTTATGCTTCCTTTATACCAATTCTTTTAGGCAAACATTATAAAACTCGCATTGATTGAAATCTCTGCAGGCCAGTGTGTTCCCTCTGAGTAGGACTTTGTGATTCAAGTAAATCAAATGAAAGAAACTTCTAATAGGTGCTCTGGCAACTCCCCAGGTTAGAAAGTTGGTAAATCTTGATCAGAACTTCCCATTTTATCTCTTTTCATTTTTTGTGTTTTGATATTTTGGGGACCCTCTTTACGTCTGACAAACAAGAGCTCAGCCTAGAGTGATTTATATCAGCCAAGGGAGACATCTGAAGCCCAAGACACAGTTGTCCTGAACCAGTGCCCTGGGTACCCATCATCATAGCTCTTCCATTGCACTGCTTCTCTATCATTGAACAGGTTCAGTGCTGTTTTTCATGCTAAAGGTCAGCAGGACATAAGACAGAGGGATGACCTACATGGAGATCATATCATTAGGGGAGGATAAGCAGAAACTAATAAATAAGTGTGGAATATAATTTTAGAAGTTACAAAGTATTTAAAACACCAACACTCATTCTTTACAGCATTCCTGGGAATATGATATATTTTCCCTTTTCCATAGATGAGGCAATAAAATTTAGTCTGTGATATCTAGGAGAAAAGACCTGTGATAGGTCTTGTTCACTTGTGTTTATTATACTGAGGATAAAGGCACTCAGGACATTTTGATGATTAAATGACAGCAAAGGAGACTAACAAACACCTTGACTCCTTTGAAATGATGACGTTCAGACATCCTGGTGTTGATTCCAGGACTGCCTCAGTATACCAAAATTGAAGGATGCCCAAGTCCTTTAAATGAAATGTGTAGTCCATCCTTATACTCTTCCATATACTTTAAATCATCTCTAGATTATTTGCAATATCTCATACAATGTAAATGCTATGGAAAAATTGTTATATTGTTTAGGAAATGACAAGAAAAAAGTGTGTGCCTGTTTTTTATGGTTGCAATTTTTTTCAAATATTTCCCATCTGACATCAGTTGAATCTGAGGATGTGGAATTTGTGGATACAGGAAGGTCAATTATATATATAAATCTGACGGTGGTCATGTTTTACATTGCAACTAATTTTTAAAGAAACACATTGTGCTGATAACAATATGTCTGAAATACCTCACCAAATATTTTACAGAGTAAAATCATTCTGTGTACCAAATGTTAGATCTCTCTCATCTTAGGGTAGTAGTAAAAGAAAGGAGTCAACTCTTAGCTGCACAACTTACAAGGCGGGTAATTTTGGACAAGACTTACCTAGTCATTGGTCTACTAAAAACATATCCATGGCTCCCCATTGCCCTCAGATAAAGCATAGATGCTACTAAGTCTCAAAAGTAATTCATGGCCTTTCTCCTGGCTTCCTCTCCAGCCTTATTTTTGTCTTTCCCAAAAGTTTAAGTATGCTCTGAAAGCTAACACATATGGGTACACATTTGAAGTTTACTATATTCACTTCTCTTTTCTTGCCATCTTTCTTCTTTCTCCTTCTCCCTCTGCAGTTGTTAGCTTTTCCAAATCTAGCTTATCTTTCAAACCTAGACCTGTAAGTCATTGTTTTTGGATATGGACCACTGAGTCCAGATTAGGTGAACCCCTGGCCATTGCAATTGTGGCCCTTCCCACCTCATACTGAGCTGTCAGGGCTGCTTTCTATGCCTTCTGCAAACTCTGACAGCAAAGGATGAGTTTAGTTTGTTTCCTATAGGGCCTGTCACAGGACCTGACTCAGATTAGGCAAGCCATAATCATTTCTGAAAGGAAGGAATAAAGTTATTTAATGTCTGAAAACCTCTGCTCTCCAAATGTGAAAGGTACCTGATACTACTTACCTCATAGGATAGAATTAAATTAACCAATATAAGCAAAGCCCCCATTTGGTGCCTGTGCAGAGTAAATGCTACATAAATAACTCTTGTTACTTTTATTTGAATTCTAGAACTCTGCCATTCCTGCTCACTCTAGAAAGCCTCTTGGTTTTCCTTAAAATGCTTCCTGACTAAAAGCACCTATAGGCCTATAGGTTACTCAGTATGACTATCAGTTGACCCTAGACACTTCAGTTTTCAGAATCCCTCTGTTCATGTCTCCTTCAACTACCTGATGTTAAATATAATCACGAGTCTCTATTTTTACCCAGAATTTTCACTTGATCAGGTGCATAGTAAATTGATGGTTATAAAGACAATCCCTTTTGAAAAAAGAGTTAGTTACTTTGTCCAATATTCAAGGAGACATATATCCCACTCCCCTCCATGCAGGGCCACATGGGGAAGCACCTAATTCAGAATGGACGGAGGAGGATGGAGGGAAAGCACAAGCCACAGCCTTTTATGCGATTTTTGTAGGACAGGCAAGGCTGGGCAGGGTAAATGGCTTAAGGCTGGCTTAAGTAACCCCCTCAGGCTTTGAGCTGGAACTGGGTTGATTTAGGGCAGGGCAAATATTGGCTTGGTAGGTGAAAATAAGATGAAGGGAGTGATTGGGGGGTTGAACTCAGAATTGATTGATTTGTGTATGAAAAACACGTTTGCAAGCAAGTCGTTTACTGTGTCTAGGAATTAGCTATCCTTGGGAGGGACAGTCTGCCCTAGACAGCCAGACCCCCACCCTAAAATGTCCAGCTATCATAAAGTACAGAAAATTTTAAAAATATGATTAATATATCTGCTCTGGCAAGATGGAATGGGCTTTTATCCTCCACCCTAGTTCCATTATTATTCTGTTATAAATAACATTGTTCTTGGAGTGTAACATTTTTAATCTCTTTCATTCTTGACAAAACTCACAATTGCCATTGCTGCCCTTCCTGAACCTGCTAATTAAAACAGCTTAAGGATACTCTTAGCTCTAATAAGAACCCTACATTTGTCTACAAACACCTTATGTTCTACCTATTTTTTTTCTGCCAGACACCTTTCTTGCACAGATGAGACAGTATCTAATTATTAACATATTTGTTGAGCAGGTGTTAATTGCATAATGCTGAAATTGGTGTGAGGCAAGCTTTCTTCATTGGGAGTTCAATGACTCAGTGACTGTGTGGGCTGAAGTTCATTCTGAGCTGGGAATATGTTGAAAGATGCTGTTGGCTCACTCACATTCTCCTCGTTTTCCTTTCTCTTCCCCCTCCCCTCTTTTGCTCTTCGCTTCCATTTGTCTTTGCTTCCTTCAGATGTCCAGTGAGGCATATGTCCATTGCTGCTCTGTGCCAAGTGGAGATCAGTCCCTATCCTACATGCATGGCCTCTCCAGAAGAAAGCATAGCAGCTGGTCCTTGGAACAGATGGCAAGAGGTGGCCCCAGCCAATCTGAGGTGTGTATACTGAGTTGTTGAGATATTTTCTATTGCAGATGGGCTGGTATTATTTGTTGGCTATATATTTTGATGTGGAGTAAGTGATAAAATAGTCCAAGGATGGACTGATGGATATGAGACTCCCTATATCCAGATGGTTTTGCAGAAAGCTTACCTAGAGCACTTACAAGAAAACCCTGCAGATCTCAATCAAGGTCCTCATCTTCATCCCACTTTGCTTCTTTCCAAAGAATTCCAGAAGGGCCACTGCACTCTCAATTAATTCAACCAGAATCTGGACTTTATTCTTTGTCTAAAACTTCAACACCAAACTCCCTATTTCAACAAGTCTCTAAGACCTGCTACTCTAAATTCTTATACAATCAAAAATGTTTTTTGCAAACTATAAATGGCAGGCCTTAAGGAGCCTGTATGTGTACTCTGAAAAGGTTTGCTTCTTTTCTTCTCTTCAGAAACAGATCTGGGACATGGTAAACTAATGAAACCACTCAGATTGAACACTCACCCTCAGGTGCCACTACCTTGTCCTGTCCTTGGTCAGGCCAGCAGGTGATTGCGCTGATACCAGCTTCCGGGGCTTCTCTTTCTATGCATGGTCCTTTACCCACCTTGTTTCAGAGACCTGTTCATTTTTCTCCCCATTGTTGTATTAGGACATGGGCCAGAAGCCAAGTGAATCAACAAAAGAAGACTGTTTTCTTCTTGCATTGGTCAGAAGAGAGCTCGAGTCACACCCTTTGAGCTCCAGCTTATTGGACAAACTTCAGAAAGAGCTGCAAACCCTGGACCCTGTCTCTTCAGGATTTGTCCTCCAGTCTCAGCTAAGCTGCCTCATCCTGAGGCATGAAATCCCTCTGCAGTTACCAATAGTCCACCTCCTTTGCCAGAGATTTTCTAGGAGGGGCTCTCCTGAAATGGTATGGCCATCTTGTTTTTGTAAGCCGGGCTCCTTTTGTGTCTCCATTTACATACCAGGGCAATAGAATTAAGAGGTCGGTTTCTTTCTTGAACATGACCTTCAGTTTACTTTACTTTACTATGGACCCCAAGCTGACTTATATTCATACACAGAAATTTCTAGTTAAAGACAGAAACAGAAAAGACAGGAACAGAAAAATAGAGTTAGGGCTCTTCCCTCTGATTATTTTTTGTTTTAATTTCTGTCCCAATTTTCATTGCCTACTCTAAACATGCCTGCAGCTGTAGCCCTATGGCATCCGATACCATCAGATCTCAGAAGCTAAGCAGGGTTGGGCCTGTTAGTACCTGGATGGGAGACCACCTGGAAACACCAGAAGCTGTAGGCTTGGGAGAAGGACCTGGCAACCCCCTCCCCCAAAAAAATCAATCTGCCATTGAAAACCCTATGAACAGCATAGAAGCACTGACAATAGTGTTTCCCCTGTTGTACAGAGGGTCGCTATGAGTCGGATACCGACTCGATGGCACCTAACAACAACAACAACAACAACAACAACAACTCTAAACACTATGATTATAGTTATAGCTTTAAGATGATGGGCCCACTTGAGTTTATTCATGAGCTGACTCCATGTACAGGCCCCAAGGTCAAAATAAAAAACTTTATCAAGACTTCCTGTGTATTGCGACAGTTTGTTGGAGGTGAAAAGTATCTTTGAAATATGGTCTACCACCACCATTCTACTGATTAGGAAAGTGAGGCCCAGAGTCTATCAAGGAACTAGCTCAGGGTAACCTGGGAATTAATAGCAGACCTGGACCCGAGACACAAGTTCTCCAGTGCCAAGGCAAGAGTTCTTACAATACTGTGCATCTTTGGGTACTGAGCCCAAACTCACACTTAGAGCTGAATATAATTGTGGTTCAAGTATAACCAAATTCACAGAGCACAGAAAAATATCCTAATGTAGAAAGAATAGCAGTGGTCAATTATACTGAGTCTGTGTTCATAGCAAGACCTTACACAGAACAAACCTCAAAAGAGATCAGGGCTCTAACCCATCACCATTAGCTCTGTGACATAGGGCTCACTCTACTGAAGGTCTCTGATATCACAGTGATCTTATCTGGAAAACCAGGTCAACATCAACCTCGAAGTGTCATCTCAGGATTTGTTGTTGTTGTTAGGTGCTATCAAGTTAGTATCCGACTCATACGGACCCTATGTACAATAGACGAAACACTATTGTTGCGCTTCCCTGCAATTCATAGGGTTTTCAATGGCTGGTTGTTTTTTGGGAGTGGATTGCCATGTCCTTCTCCCAAGCCTACAGCACTCCAGTGTTCCCAGGCAGTCTCCCATCCAAGTACAGCTGCAGGCCTCTCAGGATTTAGTGGTATGATAAATGCAAATTACTGATCTTACATCTAGTATTTACCAAGTACTCAACTAAATATTAGTTCTCTCTTCTTTAGCCTGCTATAATGGAATCTGTTGTATATTTATGAGAAATATTTAGCAAAATAATGTCAACATATTATATACAACCTATGTGAATCTTCGCCTGCAGCTATAGCCCTGTGTCATCTGATCCCATCAGATCTCGGAAGCTAAGCAGGGTCAGGCCTGGTTAGTACCTGGATGGGAGACTGCCTGGGAACCCCAGATGCTGTAGGCTTGGGAGAAGGACCTGGCAACCCCCTCCCAGAAATCAACCTGCCATTGAAAACCCTATGAACAGCAGAGAAGCACTGGCAATAGTGTTTCCCCTGTTGTACAGAGGGTCGCTATGAGTCGGATACCGACTTGACGGCACCTAACAACAACAACAAATGTGAATCTTCAGTTCAGTCAAATTTTCTGGCCCAAGTTTATATCAGTGACCCCATCTAGTTTATATCTAGTTTATATCAATGACCCCATCTAGTTTCCCTCTTCATTTCTGCCTTTCTACTGCCCTGGGGTTGTCTGCCCACCAGAGCCCCTGGGATGCCATCCAGCCTAGCAGTGGAAATTGATGGCATTCCTCCGTCCTTTCCTATGTCAAAAAACAATCTTCAGATTTTTCACCTAGCCTAATAAACTCTTGTCCCTAGCCAGGCTCCATAGTGCACTCCTATAATCCCAGTGACTCCAGAGGCCAGAGCAGAAGAATTGCAGGTTCAAGGCCAAAGGCAGCATATACAACATAGCGAGACCTTGTCTCAAGATAAAAAGTCAAAAAGGGACTGGGATGCGGCCCAGTGGTAGGGCACGTTCCTAGCATGCCGGAGGTTCTAGGATTAATACCCTAATAATACTACAAAAAAAGTCCTTAGAAAATCTGAATACATCTAAATATAAACACATACTACATATAATAAATATACTGGAGATGGGAAAGGGAGGAGAGAGAGGCTAGAGGCTAAGTTATGTTATAGTAATAAGTAACTTCAAATTCTTGGTGGCTTAAAACAACAAAAGTTTATTTTTTTATTTATATACTTTTCCATAATGAGTCAGCCACAAGCCTTTCTCAGTACTCTTATTATCTTAGCTGTAGGAACCAGGTTGATGAGACATCCACTCCGGAAAATTTTTGGACATGACAGCAGAGGAGAAAAATCTCCAGAGTCTCATGTCAACAGTTTGATCCTCAATGCAGAGTGGCACCCATCACTTCTGCCCACAGCTCATTGGCCAGAACTGGTCGCATGGCCTTATGAAACCACATGGCAACTAGGAAGTACAATTGTTTGTACTTTTGTCCAGAAGGGTAATAAGAAGAATATTCACTAAAAATCAGTAATAATTATAGTACTGTATTTTAAAGCTGGTTTTTAAAACCTTAAACAAAAAGTTTCCAAATACATTTTATTTCAACAGGCCTCTTTCCCTTCAATGTAAATTAAATGGGGATGTTCTGTTTTGTATTTGATTCCCAGGTGAATTATGGAAAGCTACTGTGGTTTTTAAAAGGTGCAGCTTCAGGTGATTTACAGCAAAGCAAAACTGTTGTAGACAGCAACCTGAAGAATACTCAAAGTCACACCAAGTACAGCCAAAGGTATTTTTCTACATTTTTGTAGGCATGTTGTTCCTAAATGTCTTGATCAGTTTAGGCTGCTATAACAAATTAACACAGATTGGCTGCCTTATAAAGAACTGATATTTATTTCTCACAGTTTTAGAAGCTGAATGTTTATGAGCAAGGTGGCAGTATAGTCAGGTCTGGTGAGGGCTCTCTTCTGAGTTACAAATGGGAACTCCTTCCTGTATCCTTACACAGTAGAAAGAGTGTAAGAGAGTTCTCTGGCCTCTCTTTATAAGGGCACTAATTCCATTCATAAAGGCTCCATCCTCATGACCTAATCCCCTCCCAAAGTCCCCCTCCTAATACCATCACATTGAGATTAAGGTTTCAACATTTGAAACTTGGCTGGGTGCAGTTGTGCACGCCTGTAATCCCAGCGGCTTGGGAGGCAGAGGTAGGAGGATCGCAAGTTCAAGACCAGAGGCAGTCTGTGTAACTTAGTGAGACCCTGTCTCAAAAAGTAAAAAAAAAAAAATGGGCTGAGGGTGCAGCTCAGTGGTCCAGCACTTGCAGAGCATGCAAGCGCGAGGCCCTGGGTTCAACCTCCAGAACTGCAAAAAAAGAAAAAATGTTAACATTTGAAACTTGGAGAGACACAAACATTGTGTTAGACTTCTAGAACTGGAAAGATCTTGGAGACATTCACTCTAACATCTTACCCAATACAGAATCATTTTGCTTTTTACCAACACTTGGCTTACGCATATATAGTTTTTTTTTCTGTCTCTCTTGTATGCAGGCCAGCATAGAAAGTTATTTGCAGCAATTGCATATGTTTCCTAACATCAAGCATGTGTCTTTTCATGAGGTTATTGTGTGAAAATGAAAAACTCATTATGAAATAAGAACTGATTGTATATGGCTACAGAGCTCATCAATAAAGTGTGATTCCAGAAATAGGTTCAGTCAGCAAACCCTTGGGTTACAGGCAGTAGCAAAAAGTTTGAGATTCAGAAATCAATAATCCCTTTACATAACCTCAGGGGAGGAAATGACTGAAGATTAAAATAAGATATGAGAAATATCCTTAGAGATGAAGCATAGTAAAATATGATATTCTGCACATTCACCAAGAACAGCAACAAAGTGCAGTGGTTGAGAAGAGAGGCTCCACTGTTAGAAAACTGTATTCAATTTCTGTCTCTGCCACTGAGTATCTGTGTGACCTTGGCGTTCATTTACCCTCTGTGTGCTTCCATTCTCCAACTGTAAAATGGAGAAATGAATAAACTTCAAGTCACTGGTTTGTAAGAGTAACTGAGTTAATAAATGCAAAGTTCTTAAAAACAGTGCCCAGTAAGCACACAGGAAGTGCTATGTGTTTTTATTATTTTTAAACTATCCTTCCAGAAGCCCTCTTTTCAGATATGAACATTGCAACATGGTGGTTAAGTGTCATGGCATTGGGCTTAATTGCTTCACTCTAGGAAAAAGATAAGAATTTTGTGGAAAAGTGTCCCTGGACCAGGTGTTGGAATTGATTTCTTTCTACAAGTTGCTCTTTATCACTGTGATACTTCATTTGAAAAAGATTCATTGGATAGCAGCTGATTACCAGGCCCACCTTTCAGGCACAGTAAATTCCAAGGTTGGTAAGGCCTAGTCTCTCCTTAAGGCCACATAATTGGGCTGGGATTTAGCTCAGTGGCTAGAGCACTGTGCTGCAGTCTCTGAGGTCCTGAGTTCAATTCCCAGCACCCCAAAAATGGGAGAAGGGCCTGGCAATCCTGAAACAGTCAGCCATTGAAAACCCCATGAGGGTCGCTATGAGTTGGATACGGACTTGCCGGCACCTAACAACAACAATCCAAGGAAAATGATATTGCCCTATGGAAACTCCAGTTAAGGACAGCTCAGTGAGCCAGTATTCTATTGAGAGCCATAAGCCCTTGAAAATTTTAATAAGCAGCAATAGATTGTGAAATTATGACTCTGAGAGGTGATAGACCATGTAGTAGATCATATGCCCATTCATTGGTAGATATGCATCTTATAAGTCCCAGACAGGAAGCCTTTTCTGACCCGTAGACTAGATGATAGCTCTTTGTTATATGGTCCTATCACTGGTACCAAGAGATCCGACTCAACGTTGTCAGCAATGCAGCCTGAGTAGTTCTCCTCAGAGACCTCTTCTCAGGTGCAGCCAGGATCTTGACTTACACTGCAGAAAAAATATCAGGATGAGTCAGTGTGAAGCAAATTGGAATTTGTAAAGCAAAGGGAAGTACACACTGAAAGAGACAGATTTGAGTGCAGGCATTAAGAAAGAAATGTGTTTAGGTGAATTAATGATAGTTTCTATGTGAGCTTGTAGCATTTGAGGTTGTATTTGTCACATGATATGATTTATAACTAGGTTCAAAGGTTAAATAAAACACAAATTTTTAAAATTAAGTAAAAAATAAACTATTTTACTTATTTCTCTTATCTTAAATAACTTTCTCTTATAAATGAAATTGTAAGGTGGTTTATGAGGTATATTGTTGAGGTTTACAGATGGGAAAGGAATATTGATAAGGTTAAAATTAAAGGTCACAAGGTTTAGGACATGTTTTGATCTTAAGCATGGTTTGTTGTTGTTTTTAGGTGCTATTGATTCGAGTCTGACTCATAGTGACCCTATGTACAGCAGATAGAAACACTTCCTGATTCTGTGCCAGGCACACGATCTTATTTATGTTTAAGCCCATTGTTGAAGGCATTGTGTCAATCCATCTGGTGGAGGGTTTTCCTCTTTTGCGTTGACCTGCCACTTTCCTAAACATGATGCCTTTCTCTAGGGATTGGTCTCTCCTGACTACATGTCCAAAATATGTAAGATGCAGTCTGGCCATTTTTGCTTCCAAGGAGCACTCTGGTTGCATTTCTTCTAGGACAGATCTGTTGGTTCTTTTGGCAGTCCATGGTATATTCAATAATTGTCTCTAGCACCATAATTCAAAAGCATCAATTCTTCTCCTGTCTCCCTTGTTCAATGTCCAGCTTTCACAACCATATGATGCGACTGAGAATACCATGGCATGAGTCACATGCACCTTCGTTTTCAATGTGACATCTTTGTTTTTCAGTACTCTAAAGAGATCTTTTGCTACAGCTTTTCTTAGAGCAAAGTGTCTTTTGATTTTATAGCTGCCTTCTAAGCAGTTGACCCAGGTTCCATTCCCAGCAAACGCAAAACTCCATTTCCCCCACACATCTGTCAGTTTGCTGCACTGGGGGGGGGGGGGGTTGTGTGTTGCGACAAGCCTAAAAGCTATGCCACTGGTATCTCAGATGCCAGCAGGGTTACCCATGATGGACAGATTTCAGCTGAGCTTCCAGACTAAGACAGACTAGGGAGGAGGCACCGGCGAGCCACTCCTGAAACAACT
This sequence comes from Pedetes capensis, assembly GCA_007922755.1. Taxonomy (NCBI): domain Eukaryota; kingdom Metazoa; phylum Chordata; class Mammalia; order Rodentia; family Pedetidae; genus Pedetes; species Pedetes capensis. Next base: position 23,254 of record VMDO01009386.1, on the reverse strand, counting down.
AGCCATTGAAAACCCTATGAATAGCAAAGAAACAAGCCTGGTTTCTTATCCACTTTTATACCCTTGCTCAAGAAACTTTTCAGGAAACTAACTGTAATTCTTCTGCAGGTAGTCTTTATAGCAATTCCATCAGTTGTATCAAAGTTTTGACTTTTAGCCAATGACAGATGTAAACTAGATCCAAGGGAGTGAGGGTCTCTTTCTTTCCTCATGTCTCTTTAATTTTCTCTGTTTCTGTCCTGCCTCATTCCCATGGTCTTTTCCTTTCATAATGTTCATTGTAATTATTTATTTGACATGTGAGGTGAGGGATGGTGTCTGTCCCAGGCAATTTTGTATCTACCTTAGTCCTAACATAGTTTCTGGCATACAAGAGATGCTCAGTAAATATTTGTTGAATGTAATTTTCATCTCCAATTATCTAAAAAGCTTATATCACTTGACTTGCAGGGACATCTGAATATCTGCTCAATGTAAAAATTTAAAAAGTGCATAAAGACATCTGACAGTGGATGCTGGTTTATACTAGAAAATGTGTTTATAGAAATGCAAGACTGATGGGCTGCAGTGAATTTAGGATTATTGCTAATTAATGTGCTTCTCAGGAAAATGCCCTGCCTCTGGGCTGTCAGATGAGACCCTAGTGTGGTAGCAACAGCTCTCATCTCCTAAGATGGGCCAGATGACATACATTTGTCAACAGGCTTTCCACCAGCAGCAGTAAATGGGTTCCACACAACACCTGCCCATTCACTACTCACTGTACTGAACCACAACCAAAGCCTGATGAATTCCTAACCCTAGGAATTGGTGTTGCAAAGAAAAGTAGGAAAATTTCAGATTCAAATCAGGAGTGGAGATATCTGATTGGCAGAGTCTACGTCTTGTGCCCTAGCAGCAAAGAGAGGCTACTAATGCAAATAGTTGGCCTTTTCTCTGCGAGAGTGAGAGGTACACTGTGTAGAGCTGGGGAACTCCCTGAACAAGGGAGAGAGAAGCTAAAGCTGCTGACCAAAGCAAAGACACATGCATGTCCACTATTCTTTCCTTGGACCAAACTTTTGTAAAATATTATGCATTATTAAGGAATTAAGAATAATATAATTAGGGGCCAAAATTATATATGTGTATATATATACATTTTACATATATATGTGTGTGTATATATTACATATGTATATATGTATATATGTGTGTGTGTATATATATATATATGTTGTTGTTGTTGTTAGGTGCTGTCGAGTCAGTATCCAATTAATAGCAACCGTATATACAACAGGGGAAACACTATTGTCAGCACTTCTCTGCTGTTCAGAGGGTTTTCAATGGTGGAATGATTTTTGGGAGTGTGTTGCTGGGTCTGTCTCCCAAGCCTACAGCACCTGGTGTTCCCAAGCAGTCTCCCATCAAAATACTAACCAGGCCCAACCCTGCTTAGCTTCCAAGATCTGATGGGATCAGATGCCACAGGGCTATGGCTATAGATATATATACATATACACATATATATGTATATATATGTGTATATGTATGTATTTATATTTATATTTATATTTTATATATATTTATTGACTAATTGACTAATATTATTGACTAATATTTGGAATTAGTCAATTCCTAGTTCTGCACAAGATCCTAGGAAATACTAAGAAACAAAACAGACTTGACCTTAGGGAGCAGTCGATTGGGGATGTCAGCCTTGAAACACTAATACAGAGATGCAGTTTGAGGGAGATTAAGGAAAAGAACAAGGTGCTATGCAAGAGTGTATCAAGGAGGAGAGTGCTGGAGCAGGAAATGATGCCAGATTATGTGCACCCCTTCCAAAGTGCTTATTCAGATTTGCCACATTGGAAGCTTGATACCAGCCAAGGTGAGAATATTTACACCGTGGAAATTAGTAGTGCTACCCAATTAGGGCTTTACCTTGGAGAACTGGTTGTTAAAGATTTACCAGCACTCCATTGAAAGGAATCTGATTTATATAAGTGGAGGTTGTAGGATGTCATAGATGTCCCTCTGGGGAAGTGACATTTCAGTTCAGATGGTATAAGTCAGAAAAAGCTTCACAGAGGAGATAATAGTTCAGCTGGATCAAAAAGGACAAATAAACTGAAATGTTAAAGGAGTGAACATCTCAAAGGAGCTTCATAAAGCAAATTACTAATGATTTATCATCCTATTACTTTTCGCCTACTATTTAAAGTAACAATGGTCAGTTAAACTTTCTTAATAACTATATATATTTGCATGCCAAGCTATAAGTAAATACAATACATTTCTGGGAGCAGAGTCAAGGACAATGCAGGACTTTCGCTTGGTCCAGGATTTCCTCCAGTGTAGGTTTCCTGGTTACTAGGATCTGCTTTGATTTGCTTGGCTTTGCTTATGGAAATGAATAGTTTGGAAATTTGATTTGCCATCAGTAATTACCTGAACTTAAGCATTATAAGATTGTGCAGGAATTTTTTTTCTCTTGACTGGGAAAAAAGAGCTAGAAAGATGGATTAAGAATTTTGGTCTAAACCCGGGTGCAATGGCACACACCTATAATCCCAGTGGCTGGGGAGGCAGAGGCAGGAGGATTGCAATTTCAAGACCAGAGGCAGTCTGCGTAATTTAGTGAGACCCTGTTTCAAAAAGTAAAAAAATAATGGGCTGGGGGTGCAGCTCTGTGCAAAGTTTGCAAGAGCGAGGCCCTGGGTTCAACCCCCAGTACCGCAAAATAAATAAATAAATAAAATAAATAAAATAAAACAATTTGGTCTATGTTGTAGTCCAGCTGGTTGTTGTCTTCTCACTCTGACTGAAGTTGTTGTTGTTGTTAGGTGGCGTCAAGTTGGTGTCCAACTCAAAGCAACCCTATGTGCAGCAGATGAAACACTACTCGACACTTTGCCATGCCTGGCACTGTTGTCAGTGCTTCTCTGTTACTCATAGGGTTTTCAATAGCTGACTGTTTTTTTGGAGTAGGCTCCCAGGTCCTTCTCCCAAGCCTACAGCACTCAGTATTCCCCAGCAGTCTCCCATCCAAGTGCTAACCAGGCCCAAACCTGCTTAGCTTTGGAGACCTATTGGGATCAGATGCCACAGTAGTATGGCTACAGGCTCTGACTGAAGGATATGTATTAATCTACAAAATTTCCACATGTAGTCCCATGACTGGGTTACCAAGACTTAGAAGACCTTAGTAGGTAGGTTCTTGAGGTTCCCATTGGATAGCAGAGGAGAGAGACACAACATGAAAACATGCAGCAGCTCTGAGTAGATCATCTTTTCATAGACTTTCCCCTTACTCTCCCATCAGTACTCTACCCCAAGACTCCAGCTTGCAGTCAGAAGTGAACAAGAGCCTGTTGGAGATTTTGAAGATGGCATTAAGAACGACCAATGGTAAACTCAACATAGAGAAACTCAACCTGAGTTTTCGAAAAGAAGATCACTCATTCTCTGGCTGCCTCTCCCTACCCAAGGTAACCAAAATTAGATTTCAGATTTATTCAGTTTCAAAGAGCTACTTCAGAATGTTGAATCTATAATAATAATAATCCATAGTTATTATCTGTGTCCTGCCTGTGGATTACATTATACAACTGTTTGTTTTTGTGTGCTTCTGAGGAGAAAAATAAAATAGAAAAGAGATTATGAAATGTGTAGAACTGGTTCCAGGAATTAGTTACACTGGGCTATGTTTTATGTTAATAATAGAAAGTATGACAATATCCAAATAACATTTTACAATGGAAAGCAAGTGTTTTTTCAAGGCCAAATTCATTTCTCACATCCTGTCCCAACTTCCAGTGAGATCAGCGTGTGGTGTCTCATTCCTTAGGAACACCATATTTTAGGGACTGATGTAATTTATTGCCGATAGATGTTAGCATGCTGATTTGGAGCATTAATTAGCAGTGCAGATGTGTTTCATGGAAAAAGATCCACAATCATTAATTCATAGATCTTGTGTAGCCAAACAAACCCTGATCATGAGGCTACCTTGGATACAAGTGAAATAATAATTGCCATTATTTTTATAACTGCATGATAATACCTCATAAACACTACAACTCTTAAATTATTACTCTGTGCCAAGTACAATGTTAACTGCTTTACTTACATGGTTTCATTTAACACTGACAAAGTTAATCCTTACAAAATACCACAAAATCTAGGTATCATCATACCTATTTAATAATTGAAATAAAATAAAATGTTGGAGAAGCCATTGAATCACCAAAGGGCCACAGGTAACAGAGCCAGGCAAATCCATACAGAGCCAAGATCTAATCCAAAGTGTACCAGAGTTCTGGACATTGAGAGACAGAATTGGAACACCATTAGGTACAAGATACCTGGACATTTCCATTGAATCCAATATACAAGAGTTAGAATTCTAGAGGATTAGATAATTTTGGAAATTAGAGGAAAAGGGGGCCTATCTGAAAGATTGGAACATACCTTTCAACTAGGTATACAGAGGTCAGAATTGAAGAATTCAGAGAATTTTTTTAAATGTTGATGTTTACTAAGGAGGCAAGATACAAAATGCTACCAGTAGGGTCTTATTCTAGGAAAAGCAGCTTTCTCTGCACCTTCATTTAGTCAACTATGCAACACAAGGCTTATGGTTAGAGTGTGTGTGTATACATACACTATATATATATATATATATATATATATATATATATATATATACACACACACACATACATATATATATATATACACATATATATACATGCAAGCATGCTTCAGTAGAAAGAGATAGAATACTGCAGGAGAGAGTGTACATCATAAATAGCCTTTACTGTGTTCATGAGATCTACAGAAATAGACAAGAGGCACCAATTGTTTATTAGATTAGAAACCACATAATACTACTGGCCAAACCTGAATGTTGTCAGATGATAATCATAGAATGGAATATAGACAACTTGAAAATTAAAATATATTTACTTATTCTCTTTGAGTCTTGGATCTTTTATATGGGAAAAACTTGGTTCCAAATAGCTACGTCCTGAGTCTGTTGTGAGGATTAAACAAGATAAAAATGTGAAAGTATTTAGCATGCTATCTGTTATACAAAGCTCTAAGTAAAGGTTAGTTTCCTTTCCTTCATGTGTGTGCGTATATGTATGTGTGTGTGTGCGTGTGCGTGTGCGTGTGTGTAGGGTGTATATGTATATCAGTTTGGTGATGGTCTCACTTCAAAACAGTCTAAGGAAGGAGGATCTTCCCCATGGTCAAGTGATGCCCACCTTGAGCTCTAGCTATTAGAGAAGACTCTGAATGTTGTTCCCTCATAGCTGACCCTGAAAGCTTAACTTTGTGGTTCATACCCAAGGAAATGGAGCACATTTTCCTTGAAGCTGGTCCATCTTTCTTGAGCCATATGGCATCTCTTAAGACATCTGGAACTCACTCAATATATAATAGAGTTCTGGGAGGCATGTAAAATAGAATTTTGTTTCCTCAGAATGTGAGGCAAATTGAGGCCCAAAGGACATTAGATACATGAAGCAGCAACAGTCATGCCTCAACTTTCTTGCTCCTAGACATAGGACTTCAGAGTAGAATGTGAAAGGCCATGTCTGAACTAGAAGTGTTTTTCTTTTGGACTAGTAGTTCTCAATCTCTTTGGAGTGCAGCAGAGAGAATCATGACTTTCCTGAGTATCCCATGAAAACTACATTTCTAGGACAAAAAATGACAATAAAAATGAAAAATAATTATGAAAACCATTAAGTTGTACTAACTAAAAAATTACTAATAAAGAAGAAAAAAATAAAAAACAAATAAGTAAATAAATTACCCAATCTATAGTGTTCGCCTGCAGCCATAGCCCTGTGGCATCTGATCCCGTCAGATCTTGGAAGCTAAGCAGGGTTGGGCCTGGTTAGTACCTGGATGGGAGACAGCCTGGGAACACCAGAAGCTGTAGGCTTGGGAGAAGGACCTGGCAATCCCCTCCCAAAAATCAATCTGCCATTGAAAACCCTATGCACAGCAGAGAAGCACTGACAATAGTGTTTCCCCTGTTGTACAGAGGGTCACTATGAGTCGGATACTGACTCGATGGCACCTAACAACAACAACATAGTGTTTAGTTATAGTAATAGGAAACAGACTAAGGCAAGGGGTCTGATTAAGAAAAAAAAAGAAAAGTAAAAGAAAAGAAAAGAAAAAGGCACATCCATATAGCCATCATTTCAAATGGTTCACACACTTTCTATAAGTTTCCGAAATAAATAAAACACATCTTCAAGGATAATCTACAGGTTTTGTCATTCAAATCAATGGAATTTTGACCATTTACAACCATATAAAATAGCAGGGAGGCACTGACAATAGTGCTGGGCATAGCACAGTGTCAGAGAGTGTTTTGATGGCACCTAACAATAATAACAACAACATAGAAGTAAATCAAATGTCTGTCACCTTCATTCTGTGGCCTCACTCATCCTGCTCCTCTCTTCGATGGCAGTGGTGGCTTGTGACAGACCTGCGAAAGAATCAGTGTGGATCCACTTATATTTACAGTATTTATTAACTATCCTTTCTATACCCAAGTTGGATGTAGATTTAATAGGGCTGTAGAGCCTAAGCTCCTAAGCATGCAGACTCAGTTTAACCCTTTTACACATAATCCATCTTCTTCACTGCTTGCACTCATCCTGATTTACCCAGTGAAGCTCGACTGTCAGGCCATCTTGTGCAGTTTGTCAGGCATGTTTCTATTGTTCAATTGTTTCTATAGCTGTGCACTCTGCCCAAAAATGGTAAAAAAAAATTTAGAGTAATTTTGAATCTTTCTGCTCCTCCAATGCAATACCCATCTATCTGATCAGTGTGGTTATATTTCATCCATTCTTGCATTTGACATAATAATTAGTGTGGTCTAGGCAATGGGATGGGCTGGGATTTAGCTCAATTGGTAGAGTAGAGTGCCGCTCTGCAGTCTCTGAGGTCCCGAGTTCGATTCCCAGCACCAGAAAAACGTAGGGCTGGGATTTAGCTCAGTTGGTAGAGCACTGTGCTTCAGTCTCTGAGGTCCCAAGTTCAATTCCCAGCACCGCAAAAACGGGAGAAGGACCTGGCAATCCACTCCCAAGGCAATCCCGAAAAACAGCCATTGAAAACCCTATGAGGGTCACTATGAGTCGGATACAGACTTGACGGCACCTAACAACAGGCAATGTGATAAACACTGAGGACAACAGATTGTATTGCTTCAGTACTTTTCTTTTCTAGGACCTTAGGGGAAAGGCAGCATGCCACCACCAATTTATGCAGTGATAGCAGAGACTCTGAACACAGAGAAAGAACATCAATGTAGCCTAGCCTGATAGCTTTCCAGGGGAGATGTGCATATATTGGACCTTAGTGGACAAGCAAGTTTGGCAAGAATGGAGGTAAGGGTGATGAGGGCAGCAGAAGCAACGGGAAAGGTGCTCTAGGCAAAAAGGGCAGTGTGAACTAGCATGAGGGAAAACATGACCAATTCAAGAATTGCTTCAATTTCCTGCTTGTCAATAAAGAGCCCACATATGAAGTGTGAATTATATCCCAAAGGCCCAAGGTAATCATTGAAGCATTCTAAGTAAGTGAATGATATGATCAAATTTGAACTTTTAAGAAAGAACATTCTAATAGAACTCAGAGAATTGGTTAGAAGCAAAAAAAACTGGAGGCAGAAACATTTTCAGAAGGCTATAGTAATAATCCCTCAAGGGATTATGAGGATTTTAACTATGGTACTATCAGGAGGGTTGGAGACATGAAGAAGGTAGAAAAGCAGGTCTTCTTTTGGTGACTAATTGAATGTGGGCCCTGAATTAAAAGGAACTAAGAATAACTCGAGGGCTAGGATTTAGCTCAGTTGGTAGAGCACTGCACTGCAATCTCCGAAGTCCTGAGTTCAATTCCCAGCACCGCAAAATGGGAGAAGGACCTGGCAATCCACTCCCAAGGCAATCCCGAAGCAGTCAGCCATTGAAAACCCTATGAAGGTTACTATAACCAACAACAAGAATAACTCACAGGTTCTGGCTTTGGCAGTTTCTTGGATTGTGGTATCATTTTCTCAGATATGAAACAGAAGAGGAGTAATTTAGAGGGATAGAGGAAAGATTGGTGAGTTCAGTTTTGAACATACTGATTTGGGTAGAGAGATTAAAGCTGCATAATGATTTAAAAGTCATAAATATGGGGTGTAAGTCATGAGAATAGTTAAGACTTCTTAAGGACATATTGGAGAAAGGGATGGGAGGAATGTTGAGGAAGGCATTCATTGTTAAAGAGTGAGTAGACAAATTGTTGTTGTTAGGTGCCATATCCAACTCACAGAGACCCTATGTACAACAGGTAAAATACTACTGTTAGTGCTTCTCTGCTATTCATAGTGTTTCCAATGGCTGATTGTTTTTTGGGAGGGGGTTGCCAGGTACTTCTCCCAAGCATACAGCATCTGGTGTTCCCAGGTGGTCTCATATCCAAGTACTAACCAGGCCCAACCCTGCTTAGCTTCGGAGATCTCATGGGATCAAATGTTACAGTAGTATGGCTACAGGCTGAGTAGACAAATAGAAGCCAATAAAAGAGACTAAAAACAACCAACAGAGATGCAGGAATGCTCAAGAAAGCCAAAAAGGAAGAGATTCTGGAGGAGCATGGCAGGCCATCCGATCCCCATGCTGCAAAGAGGCCACCTATAATTAGGACAGAAAATTATTCATTAAATGAAAATCCATGGGGGTTCCTAGTAACTTGGTAAGGAGACTTAAGTAGGGTGGTGGGGTAAAACAAATGGAGTTGCACATAGGAAAAGAGAAAGCTGTGACAGTGTGTGCCAAATTTCAAGCAGTGTTTTGAAGGAATGAATAGTCATTTCATGTCATTTTAAAATAACACTAATATTTTATTTTCTTTGGATTGAAAACATTTCCCTTTGGTGGGGAGAATGGAAGTTGAGGTGGCGGGTTATGAGAGGGTAAGGGGGAAGTTAATGGGAGCAATGTACAATGAAACGCAGGTATGTATGGGAATGTCATTGAGACCTATTAAGTTGTACATTAAAAAATGCTAATAAAAAATTTAAAAAGAAATGAACAGGAAAAAAGAAAACATTTCCTTATTAAACAGAAGAAAAGTAAACATTTTTACTAAAGTTATCATTATGAATATTCATGCTCTGAAATATTTTAATAATAATCTTGAAAAACACTAAATTACCAGGCTTTTCTAGTAGATGTTTCTGTTGTTCCTCTATAACTATCATCAGGATATCCTGATACTATCCTCACTATAACTATCATCAGGCCGCAGGATGTCAGAGCATCAGAATAAAAACACCTACTTCATACATTAACTATACTAGGCTTCCTCTCAAAGTAGTAACAGCAGGTACTAATGACAGAGGGTACTGGGCAGGAAGAAAGTAAAGTAGCCTCTTCAGCCTTCTACTTACCAGTAATTTGCTTCCCAGCCACCTGAGACATGAATATCAATATAAACATAGGCCTTGATCTAGTGATCAATGCTTCCCTGATAGATAATATCCTTGCAAATAGCATGTTTGCTAGAAGGAAGAAGAAGATAAAAAATAACTTCTACATTCATCCAGGAAGGATGATAAAGACTATGTGAGATGTGTACCACCTCCAGCAATAGAACAGGAAATCGTTCAGTGAATTTGGATCCCCTATCAACATCAGCAGCAGTGGGGATTCCTAACCTTTCAAAATGCCTGCCTCTGAGCCCATTCCTTTGAAGGTACTGGGGAATGTATTCACCCATTCTGGTCATAGACCCCAGGTGTGAAATGTTTCTTTCATTCCCCCAAATACTCAAACTTCACCATAAAAATCACATTTGACTTTAGTTCTATGCAGTAGTAGCAACAACAGTTACTCTTCTCTATTGCCCACCTTCACTTCTCAAAAATATACTATCTTTAATAAACTGTGTTGCTATGAGTCAGACATGACTCGACAGCACCTAACAACAACAACAATATCCTCTAATTTCTGCTGTTGTTGTTGTTAGGTGCCGTCGAGTCGGTATCCGACTCATAGCGACCCTCTGTACAACAGGGGAAACACTATTGTCAGTGCTTCTCTGCCGTTCATAGGGTTTTCAATGGCAGATTGATTTTTGGGAGGGGGTTGCCAGGTCCTTCTCCCAGCCTACAGCCTCTGGTGTTCCCAGGCGGTCTCCCATCCAGGTACTAACCAGGCCCGACCCTGCTTAGCTTCTGAGATCTAACGGGATCGGATGCCACAGGGCTACAGCTGCAGGCTAATTTCTGCAGCAGTGATATATTCTTTTATACATGAACACAGACAAACTGAGGTATCTGTTGCTGCCAATGAGCTACTGTCATTGCCAGCCTTCTGGACCAGTGCTTAATGGCTTATCTGATAACTCTAATAATTTAATTCAGACTATTCAGCCATTGAAAACTCTGTGAGGGTCACTATGAGTCAGATGCAACTCCATGGCACCTAACAAGAACAACATTCATGGGTTAGTTTTTTGTTGCTGTGACAAAATGCCTGAGAAAAATAACTTGAGGGAGGAAGGATTCATTGTGGCTCACAATTTCAGAGGTTTTAGCCCATGGTCACTTGGCTCCATTGCTGTGGGCCTGTGGTGAGGGAGAGGATCATGGTGGAGCAGAGCTGTTCCTCATCACAGCCAGGAAACAGAGCCAGAAGAAGGATCTTGGGTCAAGATATATCCTGCAAATGCGTGTCCCCAGTGACCTACTTCTTCCAACCAGGCCTTATCTCCTAATAGCCCATTCAACTATGAACTCATGAATGGATTATTCCATTGATGAAGTTAGCACAACCATGATCCAGTCACTATCCAAAAGGCCACAAGCTGAAGGGTGCAGTGGGTACACACCTATAATCCCAGTGACTCAGGAGATCGAGGCAGGAAGATTTCAAGTTCAAGGCCAGAGGCAGCCTGCATAATTTAGTAAGACCTGTTTCAAGATAAAAAGTAAAAAGGGAGATAGATGTGCAGCTCAATGGTAGAGCACTTGCAAACGATGCACAGCCCTAAGTTCAACCTTTCAGTACTGAAAACAAATAAACAAAAAAACCCCATAAGCTGCCAATCAAAACTTCAACTTTTGGGAGGCAGTTTGTATCTAAACCCTACAATTTAATAGCGAGTATTTAGACTAAATGCTAAATTAGACATTTCTTTTCTTCTTTCCTTCCTTCCTCTCCCTTCCTTAGTGTCTCTCTCCTTCTTTCTTTCTCCCTTTCTCTTTTTTCTCTCTGTCCTTCCACTCTCCTATTTCTATATTTCCCTCTCTCCTTCTTTCTCCTCTACTCTCCCTTCTCCCTTTCCTACCCTATCCCTTCCTTCTTTTCTTCAATTTCAAAAAATACTAGACTCATTTAGTAAATTAATTAATTGGCCATGGAGAGTTTAGGTAACTTCCCATGTCACAAGATGCAGATCCAGTGTTCACAATAAGTCTCTTTGATTCCAAAGCGTTTTCAAACCATTATTATGCTGGGTTCAGTGGGGAATGCATGTAATCCCAGGGAGTCAGGAGGCAGAGGCAGAAGGATTGCAAATTTGAGGCCAGAGGCAGCCTCCATAACTTAGCAAGACCCTATCTCAAAGTAAGAAGTAAAAAAATGGGCTGGGGCTGCAACTCAGTAGCAGAGCACTTAGAAAGCATGTGTGAGACCCTGAGTTCAACCCCCAATACCAAAAAAAAAAAAAAAAAAAAAAAACCCTAAACAACATTATTATAAACACACAGGATATGCTATTATATCCCAAAAAGTGTGGCATATTTGAATCTCAGTATCACCCACCTACCAACTTGAGAACTAAACTGGTTTGTCATCTAGACCCAGAACATACTAAGTATTTCAGAAACTTCAATGACATTTCATTCATTTGATCAGCAAGTATTTATTAAGCATATGATTTCTATACAAAGTTTCATAATTTATTAGCTATATGAAATTAATGAAATACCTGATCCCTCCATGCCTTGGTTTCCTTGTATATAAGATGTAGACAGTAATATTAATCCTATGAATACAACACTTTTGTTTTGTAAATCAAAGTAGATGATAAAAAACATTTTGCAATTTACTTTTATAATGAAAATAATGTAGAAAATTCCTAGTCCTTGACCACTCATACTATGTCTGAAAAAAATATAAGACCAGCATTTGAAAGCCAAGTGGCATTTGAATAGTAAACTATACCTCTCTGTCAACTAAATTAAAAAATTGGTATTGGTAAGCATTCAGCTGACGATTCTTGTCTTAAATGATAGCTCTAGTGTATAATGTACTCCTGGATGTTAATTCTTTGTCAAAATTATATAGGCTCTACCTATGGGAAGGAAATTAGAACATTATTTTCATTCCACTAAAGATTCAATTCATTTCTTATTTCTAGGTCAGGGCTATATGTGGGAAGCATGGATTATATCTAACCTTAAGTCTGCTGGAAACATTGCTTAACCACCAAGATTTGGGGTACCAAGGTGAAATAAAGTAAGTTGACTTTTGATATTTGTATACACACACCCCAATTAACATGGCAATGTTTTAAGTCCCAATGTGATGATACTAGAGGCTAAGGTTTTGGGAAGTAACTATATTTAGGTGAGTTTATAAAGGTAGTAGAACCTCATGATGGAATTAGTGCCTTTACAAGAAGAAGACGAGACATCAGAGCTTCCTGTCTCTGACATGAAGATACAAAAAGAAGACAGTGGTCACCTACAAGCCAGGAAGAAGGCCCTCACCAATAACTAAATCTGCTTGCATCTTAATCTTAGACCTTCCAACCCAGAACTGTGAGAAACAAATGTTTGTTGTTAAAGGCTGTTGTATTTGTGAAACTAAAACAACTTTTCATCCAGTCAATAAGCTTCATGTATGGACTAATCAACTTTAGTCACTTGATGACTAAGTTAAGGAATATTTGCACTATTAAGACAAAAGGGTCTTCTTGGTCATAGAAAGACAAAGCAAGAAACTTCTCTTTCTAGCCATTATGAACCATCAAACACTTGGTTTACAATTCCACCTTAACCTGTTAACACAAAGCATCCTATTTATAGGATAGTAACTTACTCACCGGGGCTGGGGTTTAGCTGAGTTGGTAGAGCACTTCTCTATACACTCTGAGACCTTGGCTTGATCCCCAGCACCACAAAAATGAGAGAAGGATGTGGAAATCCACTTCCAAAGCATCCCAAAACAATCAGCCATTGAAAACCCTATGAGGGTAGCAATGAGTCAGATCCAACTCCACAGCACCTAACAACAGCAAAAACAACTCACTCACTATAAAGAAATGTCCATGACATTGTAGTTTCCACTAGACTAAACATAAAGGAAAGCATCTTACAAGGGATAAGGTTGAGATATAGTGTGATAACCTGTGCATGTGCACCAGTCTGATATAAATTCCAAGAAATAATAATTGGCAAATTTGTTGCTGCCCTATAAATAAGACTATGAGTGTTAGCGTGTTAGACAACAAAGAAACAGAACAAAATATATGAAGTAATGTTTTGAGAAACTGGATATCAAGAGTCATAATGATGATTACTGAGAGAAAACCGATGAGATCAGCCCAGCCTACTGCACAGGAAGGGCTGTGTTAGTTTCAGTCTCACTGTGACAAAATACCTAACAAACAAATTTACAAGAGGAATGATTTATTGAGGCTCATGGTTTAGATAATCTCAGTCCCTAGAGGCAGGGCAGGCATGGTGGTAGGGTAGCAGGTAGGGCCTATGACAGAAGACCTCATATCCCGGTGGGTCAGGAACAGAGGGAGATTACTGGAACCTCCAAAAGCCTCTCCCCAGTGACTTACCTCCACCAAGCTAGGCCCCATCTCCCAAAGTTCCACAGCTTCTTCAACTAGCATCACCAGCTGAGGACCAAGTGTTTAAACGCATGACCATTTGATGCTAATCATAACCAGGGGGAAAACAAATAGGGTGCCAAATTTTCCCTGAGCTAAAGAGGTAGAGTTTGAAATTCAGGAAAACCAAGGAGGATAGAACACACACTCCAGAAGAGGAGAAGAGAAATCCTCTCTGGAAATTTTCAAGATTTATATTTAAGATTTCATGTAAGTGTTAGTTTATATATCTATTTGAGAAATTTCGCAAGGCCAAGGAAAGAAACACTAAAAGAAGGCAATAGAAAAATTTGTAGATTTCCCACAGTATTGGAAATAGTTCATGTTTCCAACAGCCAGTGATGATGTCCTAACACACGTGTCATTGAATAGAATCCTTAGAAGAGTATTGCATTGTAGTAGAGCCAAATTACCCTAGACAACTTTCACAAATCTTAAAAGCCCTAAAGAAACTTTAAAATGTTCAAACTATTTTCATACAACATCTAAGTCCATGAATAAAGACCCTACATTTCTAAATGAATAAAACCTCTCAATCAACAATGTAAACTTCACAATTTCTGGCATCCACACAAACATTAGCAGGCATGAAAAGAAGTAAGAAAAATATGACCCATAATTAGGAGAAAAGCAAATCAATAGAAGTAGATTCATTAACACAGATAATAGAATTAGTAGATAAGATTTTAAAGGAACAATTATAAATGTACTTCCTATATTCAAGAAGGTATAGGGCAGAAGTATAAGAGATATGGAAGAAATTTAAAAGATGAAAATGGAACTTCTAAATAGGAAAAATACAATGTTTTCTTCCCCATAATAATAAGAAAAACATTAAACAAATCACAGTAGAGGAATACATGACATGTGCTCCTCAAAACTGTGAAGGCTATCAAAACTGAAGAAAATCTGAGAAACTCTCACAGTCAAGAAGAACCAAAGGAGTTATGAACATTAAGTGTAATGTAGTAGCCAGAATAGAATCTGGAGAAGAAAAGGCATAGTATGGAGATAGGTGCTATGGTACATGTCTGTAATCCTAGTGACTCCGGAGGCTCAGGCAGGATCATGAGTCCAAGGCCAGAGGCAGCCTGTGTAACTTACCCTGTCTCAAATATAAAAGGGGATAAGGGTGCATCTCAGTATAGAGTACTTGCCTAGCATGCACAAGGCCCTGGCTTCAACCTCCTCACACTGAAAAAAAGAAAGTAAAAGAAAAGAAAGGAAATAAAAAATTTTAAAAAGGTAGTGGGTAAAAACCAAGGATATTGGAATTAAATATGAATTTTAGTTAATCATAACATAACAGTACTGGCCCGTTAATTGCACCATACTAATGTAAAATGAGGGCTGAGGTTTAGTTCAATTGGTAGAGAGGAACTCTGAACTCTCTGAGGACCCAGATTCAATCCCCAGCACTGCAAAAATGGGGAAGGACAAGGCAATCCACTCTCAAAGCAATCCCGAAACAATCAGCCATTGAAAACCCTATGTAGGTCACTTTGAATCAAACAGGACTGGAGGGCAACTGACAACAACAACAACAACAATGTAAAATGTAGAGGAAAAGGGAAACTGGGTCCAGGCTATATGGGAATTCCTGTTTTATTGTTAATGATTTTGGGTAAAGCTAAAACTATTATAAAGAAGTAGGTTATTTTAAAAATTCAGTGCCTAAAAGAAAAATATTCTTGATAGAAATACTAGCAAATTAGACATAAAACTTAAAAATAATCCAAAGACAGAAATAAACACTATAAAAATTCAGTGTGTAAAAAATTAAGGATAAATTAATAAAGCATTACTAAACTTTATGGCAGCATTAGTAGCTTCAATGCATAGAAATTCAAATCTCAGAAAGAGAAGAGAAAATAAGGGAATAGGAAAAGGGATTGAATAAATAATAGCTACAATTTTTCCAAACCTGAAGAAAACTCTAAAGACAAGGACCCAAGAAATTCAGTGAATCTCAAAAACAAGAAATCTGAAATAAACCATGCAAAGCTCATTGTAACCAAAGTTATTTAAATAATTGAATTTTTTAAGTCTTAAGAGCACAGAGAGAAAAACAACATAAAAAGCGACAAGGACAAGAATTACAACAGACTTCTCACTAGAAACAATGTGTAAAATAAAGCAATAGAGCTTCAAAGTAATGAAAGAAAAAACCTATCAACTAGAATTCTATCTCCAGAAAAGTTCTTTCAAAAATAAATGTGAAATAAAGGCCTTTTCAAACATACAAGAGATGAGAGAATTTATAACTGGCAGATCAACAACACATGAGATATTTTTAAAAGCCCTTCAGGCAGAAGGAAATGATGTTTCTGGAGCTACACAAAAGAATGAAGAGTACTAGAATAGTAAATATGGGAATTAGTAAAAAACTCTTTTATTATTTAAAAAATTCTTTAAAAGATAATTAACAGTTTAAACCAAATATAAAAACAATACACTATGAGGTTTATAACAAAAATTGCAATGTTTGACAATTGTATATGAGGCTAGGAAAAGGAAATAAAAAATATTGTGATAATGTTCTTACACTATAAATGGAATATTATAATTATGTTTCACTAAAGAATGTAATGAGTTAAAATACTAATAAGGAAACAAAATGGAAGTATAATCACATTCAGTTCTCAAAAAAGACACTCCTCCCAGAAAACTAGATGTAAAAGGGAACACAAAACAGATGGGACAAATAGAAAATAAATATCAAGATGATTTATTTTTATTAAAACTTAACTGTATCAATAATTACATTAAATATAAGTGATTGAAAGGCACCAATTAAAGGTAACGAATTTCAGCTTTTATTTAAAAAGGAGTAACTAACTAAATGCTGCCTACAACAACTCCTTTAAAATATAACAACATGTTGTAACGACATAGACAAACTGAAAGTAAAAAGATGGGAAAAGATACACAGCACAAACTCTAAAGAAAGCTGGAGGAGTTGTATTTATATCAAGGCTGATTTCAGGTAAGAGATATGGCCCAGAATCAATTCATCAAGAGAACACAATAATCCTAAGTGTTTATGCCCATAACAACATAGCTTCAATTACATGAAGCAAAACCCCAGAACTGAACAGACAAATAAACATATTCATAATTAAAGTTGGAAAATTCAATGTCCCTCTCAGTAATTTATAGAACAGGTAGATAAAAACAACAGTAATAATGTAGATTGTTTGAACTATACTGTCAACTGACTTGACCTAAGTGGCCATGCAACAATACAATACAGATTATTTTAAAGTGTACATGGAATATTTAGAAGATAAGCTATATTCTGAACCATAAAACAAGTCTCAGTAAATTTAAAATGATTGAAATCATGTAAAGTTCAATTAGCCTTCTGTATATATAGGATCCAGATGCAAGGATTTAACTGACCATGGATCAGAAATGTTCAATATTTAAAAATTATATCTGTGCTGAACAAGTATAGATTTTTTCTTGTCATTATCCCCTAAAAATAAATAATACAGTATAACAATTATTTATATAGTATATTAAAGCAATGGCATTAGTTATTAAAAATAGTCTAGAGCTAACTTACAGTATACAAGAGGATGTGTGTAGGTTATAATCAAATAAGATACCATTTTACATAAGGGACTTTAAGCATGTGTACATTTTGGTATCCTTAAGGGTTCCTGGAGCCAATCCCCTGCAGATGACCAGGAATAATTGTATACTCTCTGATCACAACAGACTAAATTAGAAATCATCATTTTTTAAAATCTTGGAAACCTTTTAATATTATGAAATTAAACATGCATCTAAGTAACCTATGATCAAAATATTTATAGGAAAAATAGAAAATATTTTGAAATGAAGTAAAATGAAAACATGAATATACCTGTAACCCAGGACTTTTCTCTTTTTCTCACATTTCATGACCGATGCATCAGTAATCCATGAGTAAATAAACTTGACCTTCAGAATTTATCCAGAATCTGGTCTTCTTCCTACCGGTAGTCTAAATTAACTATACTCCCTCCAACCTACCATTATTTTTCTTTCAGATTACAGCAGTAGCCTCCTGATTTCTACTTCTAACCTTGTCTCTAGTTTGTCCTCAAATCAGCAGCTATAGGAGTCCATTTAAAACCTATAACCATTCACATCATTGCTCTGTTCAATACACTGTGAGAGTACCCGTGAATGGGAAGAAAAAGGTGTTATTAAGAATTCTACAAAATCAGTTCTCCCCTCATTTTCCTGGCTTCTTCTAAAACGTCCTCTGCTTGTTCTGTTGCAGTTATACATAATCCTATCTTCCTCAACCAGACCAGGCAAACATCCACCTTAATTCTCTGAATGTTTCTCCCACCTGGAATGCTCTTTCCCCAGATGTCCTCATGCCAGCTGCCTTTCTGTCCTTAAATTTTTGCTCAAATGTGTCCTTCCCAATGTTAATAGGCAAGGACACATTTAAAGTGTCTTTCTTATTTTAAGTTGGAAAGTCCCACTCCTTGTTCCCCTTGACCTGCTTTCTTTTTGTTTTCTTCTACACACTTCTCAACTAATAAATTAGGCAATTTGCTTACTTAACAGATTTATTATCATTATGTCTTTCTCCAATAGACAGTAGACTATAGTGTCATAGGTTGTACAGGATTTTTGTTTTATTCACTGATGCACCCCAAATGTCTACAGCAGTGCCTGTCATAATGAATATTATTATAATAAATATTTATTTATGTACTTGAACTTAACTAAGGAAGGAATAAAATTTCAAAATGTTCTTATGAGTTATTCTGAGTTCCTAACTCATGGTCAAGGGCTGGGATTTAGCTCAGTTGGTAGAGAACTGCTCTGCAGTCTCTAAGGTCCCAGGTTCAATTCCCAGCACCGAAAAAATTGGAAAAGGATGTGGCAATCCACTCCCAAGGCAATCCTGAAGCAATCAACCATTGGAAACCGTGTGAGGGTCACTATGAGTCAGACATGACTCAAGGGCATCTACCAACCAACTAAATTCATGGTCAAATTGAAGAAGGCCTTCCCTAGCCATCTAATCAAACTCAGATTCCTGGTGTTGAATGCTCCCATAGCAGCCAGTCATTTTATTTCCCAACACCAATATTTTTGATAATGAATTTACTTGTGTGGTATGTTAGTTTAGTGTATATAGTGATCTCCATACTGGAAAAGAACATAATGCTTTCCTTATACTATGTTTCCAACACCTAGTCCAATAACTTGGCACATGGTAGATCCCCAGCAAATATTTGATGAAATCATTTAATCATTCATTTTACAAATATTTTATGAGTGTCTATTATATACCAGCCTGAAGCCATACCACTGTGGCATCCAATCCCATTAAAGCAGGGTCTGGCCTGATTAGTACTTGGATGGGAGACTGCATGGGAACACCAGATGCTGTAGACTTGAGAGAGGGACCTGGAACCCCACTCCCAAAAAGCAATCAACCATTGAAAACCCTCTGAGTAACAGAGAAGCACAATAGTGTTTCATCTGTTATACATAGGGTTGATATGAGTTGGACACCTACTCAATGACACCTAACAATAACAAAAATTATATACCAAGTACTACTCTAGATGTGGGGAATATAGATAAGAATAAAATAAAGCCCCTTCCCACATGAGTTCTGTATTCTAATGGAGAAGAAAAACAATAAGTAAGGTAGAATATATGGACTATCACATGGTTGTAAGAGCAACATAGAAAAATAAGTTAGAGTAGAAATTATAGGATCATCATCAATGAATAGATGAATAATGAGATTAGGAATTTGAGCCACATCAATAAATTTCCAATGACCAGCTTTTAACATGGGAGGTTCCCTTTCCTAAAACCTTGGGGGAGGTTGAGTGAAAGTGAGAGAAACAGGTAAGTTAGAAAGCAGAAAAGTCAGCTAGTCGCTAAGTAGAAAAGCAAAAGGCTGAACTGGAGAGACACAAAACAGCTCCAGTCTAATAGAAGAAAAAGCAAGTATCAAAGCTAACATTGCACCTGGTATGTACTAGAAATTCAGTAATATTTGTGGATTAAAAATTGGGATCTAGAACCAATATTACAGAAATCAGGAATATGAGACCAGGAGAGAATAGCAGGGAAAGGGAGAGAGGGGAAGCTTCTTGATTTTCCACTGTTTTTGTGCAGATCAGAGAAACACATAGATTTCTTTATTCACCTGTCTTTGACCTTTGAATATTCAAGGGCATCAAAACCATGAGAACCAAAGAAAATTTGCACTTATAAGAGATAAACTTGTTTCAGCCTTAAACAGTCATTGGCTAAAGCTTCTTCTGTTGAATTAAATCCATTCTGTTAAGGGCTTTGTATGCAAACCTATATTCTTAAGAGATTAAAGATGCAATTTAGACACACATTTTAGGAGCTGAATGCACGAATCATTATTTTAGTACATATTGTCCATTAATCTGCTATTCAATTGGGAACCCATTTGGAATGTGGCTGCTTGCTAATTAGCAGGATTCTACTACTGCTCTGCTTCCTGATTAAATGTCCTTTAGAATCAATAAAACATCAGGAGGGATTATGGTGATGTGGGATTAGCCCCATCTAACCAAATAAAATGAGTTGCTTTCCCGTCTTAAACTGTCATGTTGAAATAGCTGACGAGAGGAGCAATTTTGTGAGCCCTGTAACAAAGTTTTTTTTTTAACACTGAGATTTTGTTTTTTTGCCATTTGCCTACCAATTAGCAGAGATGTTAGTGAATGACTGCCAGAATAAGGCGATTTTGAGAAAGACTTGATTACGATTTCAAATCTCTACTCTGAATCACCCTTATGTAAAATGAATTCAGGTTGTGTTGGATAGAAATGATTATCCCTATTCTTGGCCAGGAAGATGTAAGTCAGAATTCACATTTAATGTTTCTGTGTGACTTTGTAATAAATGGTAATTAAGGAGGGCAGAGAGAGAACAGGAGGCAAACTAATACCCTAAAATTGTATTGGCAAATTAAATGCTTCAAGCCCGTTTAAAACACATGCACACAAGCCAAATCATGTCAGGGGAGGGGGATAAATAATGAAGCCGCCGTGGAAGCTTCGTGAATAGAGTGGAGCAATTGACAGAGCCACAAGCAGGACTTATCATACACATCTGGCCCATTATGGAGAGTGCAATTAGGTTGAAAAAGACTGGTTTTGCTAATCCCAGGAACAACCAGAGGATTTTAAGAGATAAAGGAAACATGAGGTGTCTGATTCAGCAATTACTTTTTAAAGGGAATAGAAAAAGTATGAGGCAAAGAACATTGGAGATGTGTTACAGGCTGCCCATTAGCTGGGCCTTAGAAATCAGACCTGGCTTTTCTCTTGCATATGCTAATAATAGCAATAATGCTAATAAACTTATTATTATTACTATTATTATTATTATTATTTATAGCCAACCTTTACATAGCACTTCCTATATTCCAAGCAATGTTCTGAGTGTTTTATTAAATATTAACTCTCAATTCTTGCAACTGCCCTATGAGGCAGGTACTATTATATATTTCAAATGAGGAAACTGAGGCATGGAGAGGCTAAAACGTGAATGCAACTGGTAAATTAATTCATCAAGAAAGCTAAGGCACATGCAGGCTCTGCAGCTTCAGAGTCCTGGCTCTTAGTCAAGACACTATAACAACTTTCTTCCAAGTACCACAATACTCAGAAGCCTATAGGATTGTGGCTATAGGCACAGGAGCTTTGAGTGACATAGCTACCTTCATCCTTGGGCTTGGTGCCAAACACAGCTTGGGATTTGGGGAGGTGGGTATCTCTTGCCTTTTCCCAACATTTTGATTTTGGACTTTCGGTCCATGGTCTGTGGTATTTTGTCATGGCAGCCCACCTTAGTCCATTTGTCCTTCTGTAACAAAACACTATAGACCAGGTAGGCTACAAAAAACAGAGATTTTTTTTCTTACAGTTCTGGGAGCTGGAAGTCCAAGATCAAGGCACCAACAGATTCGTTTCTGGCAAGGGCCTACTTCCTCACAGACAGCCTTTTTCTCTCTGTGACCACACATGGTAGATGGGGTAAGGAGTCTTTCTTGGGCCTCCTTCATAAGGAACCTAATCCTATCCAACCTGTAGCCATACCACTGTGGTATTCAATCCCATCAGATCTTGGAAGCTAAGCAGGGTCAGGTCTGGTTAGTCCTTGGATGGGAGAGCACCTGGGAATACCAGGTGCTGTAAGCTTGGGAGAAGGGCCTGGCAACCTACTTCCAAAAATCAATCAGCCACTGAAAATCCTATGAACAGCAGAGAAGAACTGACAATAGTGTTTTGCCTGTTGTACATAGGGTTGCTATGAGTCAGATACCAATTTAATGGCACCTAACAACAGCAACAATTCTATCCAAGGGTCTGGGGTTTAGCTCAGTTGGTAGAGTGCTGCACTACACTCTCTGAGGACCCGAGTTCAAGCCACAGCACTGCAAAAAAGGGAGAAGGACCTGGCAATCCACTCCCAAGGCAATCCCGAAACAGTCAGCCATTGAAAACCCTATGAGGGTCGCTATGAGTCGGATACCGACTCGACAGCACCTAACAACAACAACAACAACAACAACAACAAAACAACAACAACAATCCTATCCATGAGAGCTCTGCCTCCAAGACCTGTTCAAGATGAGTATTTCAATGTAGGAATTTGGGGGAGACATCAATATTCAAGCCATAGCACAGCCCTAGTAAACTAATATGGTCCCTCAAGGGTAATAGTTCCTAGGTTATCTTGCTTCCCAGCTGCCTCTTACATCTAGCATATTTGCATCCCTCAGCTAGAGTCAAGAATTACAGCATTCTGAAGGGAATGGCTACAAGGATTAAATTCTTCAAGTCATAGGACATAATTTATGATCCAGCAGTCTGGACTGAGCTGGCCCCTCAGCCCTGTTCTATGCTGTCTCAGCTAAGTATGGTGAGACTTGAAGGAAGGAGCACACTGAGAGATGGGAGAGTAATGCTGAGAGAAGGAACAGGTGTACCAAGACAAAAACTGGGGCACTGGGGCTCACACCTGTAATCCCAGCAACTCAGGAGGCTGTGGCAGGAGGACTGCAGGTTTAAGGCCAGAGACAGCCTGTATAAGTTAACAAGATCCTGTCTCAAAATTTAAAAAAATAATAAATTTAAAAAGGGCTTAGGAGGGTAACTCAGTGATGAAGTGCTTACCTAGCATGCACAAGACCCTGGACTCAACACCCCCAGTACAGAAGAAGAAGAAGAAGAAGAAGAAGAAGAAGAAGAAGAAGAAGAAGAAGAAGAAGAAGAGGAGGAGGAGGAGGAGGAGGAGGAGGAGGAGGAGGAGGAGGAGG